>JAYMTP010001367.1:0-24498 GCA_036897365.1 Geranium brycei | reverse complement strand
AAGGGTAGTTTAGGTATTTTAAGCATTTTAGAGGTGGGTTATCACAAAAAACTGTCAGGGTACTAAAAAAGAGAATTCATTAGTTTGGGTAAGAAACTACTATTTTACCATAGTTAAGTGTAACAAAGTGTCATTATCCCATAAATAAATTATCTCATTTTGAAAAGAAAAATATTGAAGTCAGATGACATTGCATGTGACATTCTTTTTGTCTATTTTGTCGGGGTTTGATAAAGTATGCAAAATTTTAGACGATTCATGATAAGTTTTTACGCTAACGAACAAATGTAGTACATTATCGCTCATCACAAAGATGAATCAATACACGAATCAATTTTTACAACTCTCTTTATATTTATGAATGTGGAGTATGATTACCTTGGCACCAATCAATGGGTTTCGCTCTAGTGCCCAAAAATATTATTCCAAAGCTTTCGTATATTGTTCGATATTTGTATGGATAGGTTTAAAATTGTGACATTGAGTCTCGACCCATTTTTCTTCAGCACCGTGAAGCGTAGCAAAAAAATCACTCTCGTTTTCGTGCACATTCATAAATCAAACACTGATTCCATGCAAATCATAAACATGGTCAATATCATGAATGTATACAATGATGATCATGATTGCACATAATTTAGACGCAAAGTTATGTATTTCGGATAATATTACGATAATTCTACAGCACTTGCGAACGATTGCAGATTACGGGCACTTCCTTTGAACGTAGGACGCCCCATGCTCCTCGTACCTGTCAAGCATTGCAAGGTAGACTCAGAATAGTCATGAAGTTTGGTGTTTTTTCGGAATATTGCAAATAGAAGGAGTAAATTGGAAATAATCGCAGTTCAAGGGCTAAATTGAAACAACGTGCATGCTCAAGGGATGGTTTATGGAACATTCTTGAATTGGATACAGAATATACGAGGACTTACTCGGACTTGGAGAACCACATCTGCTGGAAAGACCCGAGAGAGGCCAATATACTTCCTCCGATCCAAACACTGCATATAATAGGTGTGAACATCAAGATTGTAAATGGCGTCTAAAAACCGCTAGGCACTAGGCGGATTGGGACTCTGAGGGATTAATCAGACTTGTATTTCTGTCTGTTTAAAGTTTTATTACATAAATTACTATATATACACAATGTAAACATGAATTTAATATTTCTTACATTCGTATCCTTACAAATAATAAAAAAAACTATTACTGTGAATTATTTTAGTTTTTGATTTTTGATTTTTTAAGAAATCAAAGAAAACCGCTTAAATCTGTTGCCAACTTTAAACCACCCAATTATATGACATAGGGCCGGTGTTCTCGCCTAGGCCGATTTTAAGAACACCGGACTAAGTAGCCATTAACGAGCATGGATGCTTAGAGGTGAACACAACATAGAGCCTTACCTGAATCTCCTTTCGGTTGAGTTTCCGCTCGCCAATACTTTGACTCTCGCACTCTGAGGAGTTTCCTGCACATATTGTAATTCAATTGTCAAGCAAATGTCGAAGCTCTCTTTTTTATTGAATATGTATACAGCTGTCGGTTCCAAACTTCCATATTTATTTTGTATTCATAACAGTAAGTTTAATACCAGAGGATCACATAAATGTTTGAAAAGGAAGGATCACTCCATGCTATCTAACTTCATTACCATGCGATTTTCAAGAACTTATGAGAGAGAGAATATAAACCTCAAGCAAGTCCTTCTCGAGGCGTTCCTTCAGTTGTTGCATTGATGCTGTGCCCCCAGCAAGCTGAGCACGAGGAACAACAAACCATACAGTTTCAAAATGATATTAATGAATCATACACATAGCTATTATTTGTTCCATAAATGATATTAATGAATCATGACATCACATATGTAAATATTATTTATTATTTGTTTACTTCCATACATGTTCTAAACAAAACGATCCAACAAGTCAACTAAGATGACATTAAAAGGATTTTTTTGCATAGTCACCAACATATATTTTGCAAAAAGAAAAGAAAGACAGTAAACGTAATAAATAAAGTTCAATTGAACTTACCAATATGCTACTATATAGGTCTCTCCGAATGTCCACATCAGACCGGTTAACACTGTCTATAACCTACACAGATTAAAAAATGATATTTTTTAAAATCAAAATTTTGAAGATCAATACAGATTTACAAGCATAAGACGGACAAATAGACTTACTAATTGTGGCAACCCGCGAATGGAAGGCGCAATCTCTGAATAATGCTCCATGCCAGGAATTGTCTGGTTTAGAGAAGGAGAGCAGCAAATGTGAATGTGTGTTCAAGACATTGAAACCAATATCCTAACTAAACCAAGCCAGTGCATATAACAATTCTACAGAATACATGACCACGCTAGAGCTTGAACAGTGTTCAGTGTCAGCTTTCGCTAGGGAGTTGAGAAGATGTGGCTGTGATCAGCAAAAATAAAGTCCATATGCTACCAACCTGAATGAGAGATGGATTGAACAGAACATCCGGAATCTTGAATCTATCAGCTCCAATTTCAATTGTCCTGAATTATTCATAGTAAAAAATGAGACAAAATAAATGTCATATTATAATCATTACATTATGCCACTTAAATAAACCAAGTATCAGAGATTTATGCATAGCATTTGATGAGTTGATGATGTGATCACCACAAAAGAGCTATAATTGCAAATGACTTACTGGCCATCAGGTAGTTCATAAGGAGTCGTTGGAATGTTTGAATATGAAATTTCTGTAGAGGAATAGAGATACAGACTCCATGAGAAGAGTTCACGGAAAAGGATAAGGTGAACCACATCCGTTGTTGAGTAAATTGCAGTTTTTGTCATTCTTCTTTCAAGAAAATTATCATATCAAATGAAACAAAGCCATGTTATGGACAGAGAGAACTAAGTGCAGTTAACAATATAATGGAGAGAAGCAACACAAACCATCATAAGGAGTATCTGGGGCTCTACACACCGATTCCTTGATGTCACTAGCAATTACCCTCTGCCAGAAGAGAACATTTAGCAGAAATGAAGGTAATCTAACATTTCGAAAAGGATTATAAGGTCAGAGACAGACCTGGGAGTAGAGTCTGTAGCTCTCCGTAGTTTTTGGAAAATCAAGGTCCACAGTCTGCATATGAAAAAACGAAAAGCTAAAATAGGGAATATATATATGAACCAATATACCAAATGATGGTAACCCTTTTACAATGTAGTTAGGTAAACCACTTTCTAATCTAGAGTCGGTGAGTGATAACTTCTAGATTCCAAAACACGACGAGAAGTGGCATGCCAATTATAAATGGGAACTGGGTACAAATATTAAAAGGCATACTAAGCTGCACTCCAACATTTGTCCAAATTGAATATCATTTTAAAATTGTCAAGTTCTACATCACCACAGTCCGATTTAGCTTCTTTTTTTTTAATTACGGTAGATGAAAAGAAATTAATTTAAGGAACAAGCCATATCAATGCAGTTAGATAGACACTATCATAAATTTGTAGAAGCTATATTATTGGATACAAAGTAAACAAATCATTTAAAAGTACCTGAAAATCTCCTGGACGTGTTTCCTTTCTCTTGAATGTATATCTTGGTTTGATCTGGAAAAGAAAATGAGAATAATTGGAAGAGGCGAAAAGATCAGCAGTCTAGACAATTGCTTTTTACATTTTGTAGTCACTTACCACAAACCCTCTACTTTCCAAGCTTTTCATTAAGCAATCACTGAGAAGTTCTCCTCCAATAGGCGAAGATGTCACAGCCTATCAACATAGAAAATGTAAGTAATGAAGAGAAAGGGGGAAAGCGCTTACTAACCTACTATTAAAGGACACTACTCTAGTTTTTGTTCCTTCAAACCATGCATACTTCGTCACCATCTAAGAAACACGCTAAAAACGTTTTAACAATTTAAATATAGTATGGAATTTCTAATCTTTTCAGTTACAACTTACAAATGTAAGAATATAATTGTAGCAAAATGCAAAAACATAACTTTTTGAGTAGATGTAAGAGTCACCGTATCATATATCTATATACACATATGGCCAATAGTATACTTAGGCAAAGTTGTTGTTAAACATAAAAAATTCCTCATTCTAGACTACTTTTTTTTCTTCCTAGAGTTACATATGCATATGAACACAAATTATGGAGCGATAAATAATTTAATGAACCATCTTTTGCAGTCGTGAAAAATAACGACTTACCTTTTGAAGAACATAACCTTCATGTACAGGGGTAACTGTTGTTGATCCTCCACCACTGAAGAAGTAGATAGTACACAAAGTTAAATTTAGACATTAGGTTAATGGACAATTCAAAACAGTAACAGAATAAAATATGGCATACTGAAACAAACTTGCGACAGTTGCTCAATAGAAGAAAAAAAGTCAATGAATCTACATATCCCTACCTATCCACAACTAACGCGGTAGCACGCCCTGAAGCAAAAGATGTGAGAACCTGAAATCCACAAATATATTAATCACTTCAAAAGAAACAAAATAAGAGAGTGTTTATTTCCAAAAACTGTTTTGCTGGCAGTTGTATACATTGGGATTAGAAGAACTAGGAACATACAGCATTCTTGGCCAAAAATAGTCCAGGAACTTTATACTTTTCAAACATAAGCTCCGCTGTCCTGTCATATACATGACAAGATAAATATCATGGCTAATCTGTCAGTTCACATAGTAAGATAAAATAAAGTTAATCATAAATCAAGGGGTAAAAACAACAGAATGACAAGATTCTGTGGCATATAAGAGCTAAAGTATAATCTCGTAACAAAATAGACCCATGATCACTTATAATACATTGCGACAACTAGACCCAAATAATCTTTCAACCTCATGTTTCAAGCTTAGAAATCAATGAGGACCTGAACTCATGTTTTATAATCATCTCCAGTAATCAATTCAATATCATAAGGAAAATGTGTCATTAACTTGAAATGGTTCATACTATATACTAGCACCACCTGAAATGTCATTAATTCTGTGAAAAGTGAAAAAATATATGTACATTTAACTACCCAAAAATATCAAACATATTATCAGCTGCTGTAATCACCTTTCTCTCTGCTGTTGAGTGCTAGATGACGGTTCTGCAAGCAGCATAGGATGCTCCTTAGGATCAACCAATAGACACTCCCTTAACACGAAACAAACCAATAATAACATAAGGTAATGCATTTTCTAAAATACTAAAATTAAAAGATAAAGCAGACAACCTTAAAAGTGAAAGAACTTGAAAGCAAATATATATACATGCAGTTTTACTGGTTTGCAAGGTGCATTTACATCAATGGTTTAATATGTACAAAATACACATCTTTGTTCATCATTTATCCCAAGCATATTTGATGTTTTAATCTCATCGCCAATTCAAGACCAGGCCACTTACATTTGAAATATTCTTGTGAGCAAACATCTCACATTTTGGCTAAGTTTGTCCTATAATTTTACCAGATAGCAATTCCTCTACAGGGAGCCTAATGGTTAGTTGACTGGCTACTATTATCCTCTTTAAGATTATAATCCCTATTCGTTGTGCATATTGAAGACAATGAAGAAGTCAAGGAGTTCTTGGGGAGTGCTACTTAAAGGAAAGAACTCAAGAAACTTAAAGATTGGATGATACAGGCAGGCATAAGAAGTTAAGAGTTGAAGAGAGCTGCAAAATGTGTATTACCTAGTGTTACTCGTAAGATTATCATGAATCAAGAGGGAAATGAAATTGAAAACAGAGCAATTCGGTTGTGCAAATAAAGCATAATCTAAAAATAAATGATTACCTGAAAGCATGATCCCAAATGCTGTCCACAATGTCCCAGTCAACAATAACTCCATCTTTTATGGGTGAAATCACCTACAGGAAAAGGCCATGCACGTTATTCAAGGTATTAATAAGACCTGAAACCTTTGAGATACATCGTATTCAACTTTTTGGTAAAACATAATTTACCAAACATACCTCCACATGATCCCGGCGATATCCCAAGGCTTGAGATCCAACATACAATTTGCGTTTTCCCTTGGCTTTATCAGAATCAAGAGTTTTAACAATGTTTTTAGAATCTACCGCCGGCACAGTATTCTTTTCAGCATTTGCACAGTCATCAAATTCCATTTGATCGATTGCTCCAACAACCTTAACAAATTTAAGCATGAAACAACATAAGTATTGGATAGCAATTTATCATAGCTTAAGAAAGAGAAGAAAGAAACCCAACAAATAATACAGAAGGGGCAAACTGTAACATAAACAAAATAAGTGTCTAGATTTGAAAATTCCATAACATAAAATCAGTGTCTAGCCAAACACAACAGTTCCTTAAGCCAAGCGTAGGTGTGAGAACATCAAGAAAACTCATAACACGTGCATAAGCAAAATCCAGAACACAATAGTCTTAATATGTGAGAAAGACTTGATACTTAGAATGTGAGCAGCAAAAATATATAGAAACCACAGAAGAAAATATATGAGCCTAATAGTTAAATGAGTCAGTTTGGTGTATATGGAGAAAACAGCCTTTTTCATTACAGCAGGCATGATCATAACACCTTCATTAAGTTCTTCAATAACTGATACGTCGGAAATGCTAAGAAACAATCAATCCCTATAAACAGCAGTCAAAGGCCTAGAGCCACACACCACTCGCAACTGAAATAGATTTAAGGAAATGTAGCACCATGATAAATCCTCAGAAAAGACTCCTCTTAAGTAATCAATTCAATTATAAACTTCTAAAAGTTGAAGGAAAGCCTATAGCATTTGATTTATCACTTGCCAAATCCATACACAGTTTTGGCCTTCTCAGTTTCCACCAAGGATAATGTATCATATATAATTCTTCTCACTACTTACACTCTAATCTCCCAACAAACAGTGATGAACTGATACTTATACTAGGACCCATTCTCCAAAATTATTCAACCGGGATGTTTTCCATGGTTATTTATAATACTAACCCGAATCTCATTTGGCACTTTAACTCAAACCAATATCGTTATGTAAATTCCAAAACACATTGGCACATTTGTCAACCCTATACCTAGTTCTTAGAATCACTGCACCATGAGTGTTAATTCAACAAGAATGGCACATTTAACCCTATAAACGACATCCTAACCCTAGAATCAAATTGTGAATTTGTTTCTCTCCCAAGCACCCAACCAGATAATGTCCATCCCCAACACCCAACATTTCCAACTAGTTCATGCTTTATCACCAAATCCTCACCCTAAACTCCCCAAGGAGACACCTCCCGACTCCAGTAACTGGTAAATAACATAATCAGCATAAATTTGTAGTAAACAAGGCAAATCTTTTCCAGTAAACAGAAAACGCGTTTAAACGAGTCAAATCACATCATTAATACCACAACAAAAACTTTTCTTCTTAAACTAAAAGGGGCAAACTTTACCACATTCTAAACAAGACCACAAACAAATTAATCAAATTTAGCTCAAGAACTAAACTGGGTGCACAAAAATAGCTCAAAACCTCAACTGAGTACAAAAAAAACACTAAATTCAAGCTAAAACCTAGCAAATTGTAAAAATCACACCATAAATTCCACAAAAAAACTTTGCTTCTTAAACTAAAAGGGTCAAACTTTACCACATTCTAAACAAATTACTCAACTTTAGCTCAAGAACTGAACTGGGTGCACAAAAATAGCTCAAAACCTCAACTGGGTACCAACAAAAACACTAATTTCAACCCAAAAACCAAGCACATTGCCAAAACCACACTTCCCGATGAAGAAATCAACCAACTTACGGAAGGGAACACCGCCTTCGGAGCATCTTCTCCGGCGTACCCAGCTTTACAGGTGTGGGTTCCCAAATCGACGACAATGGCCGATACCTCATCTGAGG
This sequence comes from Geranium brycei, assembly GCA_036897365.1. NCBI lineage: Eukaryota > Viridiplantae > Streptophyta > Magnoliopsida > Geraniales > Geraniaceae > Geranium > Geranium brycei. The sequence goes on along the minus strand of JAYMTP010001367.1, from coordinate 16,609 downwards.
AACACACAAAATCGAGTGAGTCTCCTCTATAAAAGGCAAGCAAAAAACCCAAGTGTGTGAAGAGAAATTCGAGTACTCACCGCCTCCGTACATGGTTTCTGGGTAGGGCGAGAGAGACGGAGAAATTTTGCGAGCGAGCCAGAGAGCGAGAGGAAGAAGATGAAAGTTGATATGTTTCGCGCTCTGACTTTCTTGGGCTTCACCTTTCCAAGACCAGCGGCCCATTTAGTATCGATTGGCAATTTGGGATGCTAAATAAATATCTTCCGCAACTGGACCGGACGCAGGCCAAAATTGGTCTTCTCTGATACCATGTAAAATTGGACTGTTTATTTGCCTTTCACGCTCGTGTACGTCTAGTCATTTTGATGCGGGGCATTTGTGCACTTTTCGAAGTCGAAAACCCCCACATCTTAGCCTGTTTTTCCCTCATTTTAGGGCCACAAGAGCGCGGATTCTGTGGTCAGGCTTGTTTACATTTCATGTACGAATCGAGCGGGATTTGGAGCAGAACCGAAGCAAGGAATGAGCATTTTATTGGAATGCACGGGAGTGAGACGCGCGTCACGGACAGAGCCTTGTGACGCTGGTCGCAAATGAAGAAGAAGAGGAGTGTGATGCGCGTCACAACAAGACAGTGGGCTGCGACGCTCGGGGCGAGACGCGTGTGCAAGGAGAGCTGAAGTTGGAGTGTGACGTCAGCACACCCACATGTGACGACGTCACATCGCGACAGTCAGCAGTATCCTATTTAAGGCCGCCAAACCCTAAGAGAAATGGATCTCTCGATTTTATTGTAATGAAATAATTTGTCATTGAGAATCTGTAAGGATTTACTGTGAACCGGACGGTTACGGGTTAACCCGCTAACCAGGACAAAAAAAACTCGTTGAAATTTACATTGTAACGGGTGGTATATGATTTTATTTCCTGACCCGATCATCTCGGACCATTTTTTAAAATGGGCTACGGGTCGAGTAATCCGTCCATGAACACCCCTAGTTATAAACATTGTGAGCTCTTATCTGTTATGTTCTGGTATAAGCATTGTGAGTCTGTTGGTACTTTTTATTTTTGCTAATTTGCTGTAATGAATTCATTACGAGTATGGGCTGACTTTTATTTACCAAAACAAGATGGGCTTCATTTTCAAAGCCCGGCCCATTCACTTTCGATTGGGCTACTAAATATCTTCCTCAATCAATCAAGATTTTTTTGGAGGGGACTTAATTTATCGCTCAAACTTGGAGTTTGTATATCACGCACGATCCGGAACCGGACTGAACCGGTCAGAAACCAGATCGGACGCTACGTGAGAAAAATAACAGTTTAGTTCTGATTGTAATTCCCCAGTTCGGTTTCTTGTTCTATCTGGTTAGAACTGGTTGATTTTTAATATTTAATTTAGGTTTGATTTATAGATCGGATTAGATGAATTTGAGCCAATTTATAACCAAAAACTTAAATTTGCAACTACAAATAAGTACCCAACAAAAGTTGAATATTAATATTTTATTATTATAACTCAATCGAATATAAAGCTTGCAGACAAGATAACAATAAAATGATAAATAACATATGTGGGTGGAGGAGAGATTGACACATGACGTTGACGATATAAAACGGTCTGTTCCATACTGATTAACCGAGTATAAACAACTCAAAATTAAATGGTTATCTCAAATTCAAAATAAAAACTGAATCATTTTTTACGGTTTGAGTTTTTTAAATCTCAGTTTGAGATTGTTATGGGTTTAAAATATTCACACCTGATCATCATCAAGCGAAAGATATGAATAAATGTTTAATTAAAATAAATTTTAGTATCTGCATGGATAATAAAATTCAGATAAAACTATATAAATTCAATTAAAAATCATTCTAATCGGAAATATTTCATATCTATAAAGCATTAGAATTATAACCCAACATTATTTTTTTTGTCCCAATTGATGATGTGCACCTTTTTGGAGTAATGTACTTAGAAATATATTAAGAGAAGATTTATTGGTGGTGGTGGATTGAGAGTTATGATCAATTAAAGGTGTGAAAACGTATCAATCAATTGCAATTGGTGTCTTGTCTTTGTGAGGTTTGGAGATCTTGAGAGCAATATTTTGTGGGACATATTTGCATGCATCATATGTCAACTCTTAACCTCTAAAGATCAAGTCAACCAATTTGTTTTTTTTCTTTTTTCAATTGTCAATTCTAATTATAAATTAATAACCCACTAATTTTGCAACTGTGTTAAGATGAAAATTTGTGATTATAGTTCGAAATCTATCGATTTATTTTTTAAGTTGTTCGTATTTGACACTAGGATATATTTCTAATAATATATTTAATATGTACTTCTTAAATAATTTCTTTATAGTTTTTTAAGTTACAGAGGTTCTTAGGTATATCTAATTTAAATACAATCAGGTGTAGCAACGCGCGATGCGCGATAGTACTTATAATATCTTATAAAATAATTAAAATTGATTCATTTATAAATTTTAAAAAGATCACAGAAAACAACAAAAGCTACAAATAAAAAATCATAGTCGTTCTCATCTACTTTTTGAGCAACGAAACAAATCAAACGTAAAACAAAGAAGCAATAGAATTAACTTTTGTTGAAGAGAAGTTGAACAAAGATTCATAAACAGAAAACATGAACCGAAAAACATGAATTGGAAAAAGTCATCTGGAGAGAAAATACAGTTTTGGACATTGGTCAAAGATCATGACATGAAGAATGTCGTGTTGATGAACCTCCATTATTTCATCCCTGAAAATCAGCATAACATGTTAGATCGTATAATCAAATTGACTGAAATATTATCTTATTTAGTTAATGAATGAGATCTTAAATATTGATATGTGATTAACGTGTATTAAAATTAGTTTAAGAAAAGAATTGTAATCCAACGAAATTCTAATTGATATCAAATTTGTTTGTTATTATCATTGAGTATTCAAATTAGTTTAGGAAAAGAATTGTAATCCAACAAAATTCGAATATATTAAATATGTTTAATAGAATTAACAAATTATTTAAATCATAAATTATAAAAAATAGGATAATACTCATTCTATTAAAAGGGGACGCCACGTGGTATAGGTAAGGATTCTCCTTTTATATATATATAGATTTTCTTGCTTGTATTGTAAGAAAATTGTTGATTAAATTCAAAATTGAATTTCTGGATCGAGTTTCAGGTTTTGGAGAAAATCCGTACTAGACGAGTTTTTGTGGGTCGGGCACCCGTTCGAAACCACCTGGTTTGGGTGCGGGTTTGGCCAAACCCGACTCGTTCCCATTCCTAGTAAAGCGAGCAACAACTTAATTATATATTGGGATAATAACACTTTGTTACACCTAACTATCCCGAAATGACACTTTCGTACCCTAACAAATTTTCTCTCTTGTTAGAACCCTGACAATTTTTTGTGATATCCTACCTCTACAACAATGTAATTTCACCAATTTTAATTTTAAATTTTTGTAATTAAATTGAACCAGTTCAATTATGATTATTTAATCCAGAGGGATTTTAGGCATTTTAGACATTTTATTGGTAGGTTATCACAAAAAAATGTCAGAGTACCAAAAAAGAGAGAAAAGTAATTAGGGTATGAAAGTGCCATTTCGCGATAGTTAGGTGTAACGAAGTGTCATTATCCCTTAATTAGTTGTTAGCACTTACCACCGCATATGAAAATTTGATACTTTATTCATTGTGCTATGATGAAGCAAGACAACACCAAAATTGTGATTAAATAATAGGCTCAAGACACACGCTTATATAGAAAGGGATCAAATATTGTCACTTGACTCTCACAGAGAGAGAGGCCTAACAGAAGTTGGAAATAAATGCGAGATACTACAACGTGACTCAAACTCAAAACCTTAGTTACAAAGTTCAAGTGTTTGACCAATTGGTCAAACAAGTGTTGATTGATCGTGTTATATTTGGATTCAAGTGAAATTGCAAGTATAGTTGGATCTTATTAGGCTCAATAAGATTAGCTTTAAGCCCATCATATGATGGACCAATGACCCAATAGCAGCGGGTTCGGAGGCCCAATAAATAAGGATTAGTAAAGTTGGGGTTTTAGGCCCAACGTAAGTGGGCTACGATAAAAAACGGTGAATTTGGATTTTGACTAGCAAGAATTTTCAGAGCCTTCCGAAACGAGAGAGCTCGCCATGGCCGATCTGTACCTCGAGCAGGAGCACGAGCAGGGTCACCAGCACCACCGCCTTCACCGCCTGTCGATACCACCGCGAATCTCCATACCCGCGCGCTCCGGCGCGAGCCCAGCAGCCCCATTCAGTGCCCCCGCGAGAGCGTACCACCCTCTCCAGGCGACCCCGACGGCCACTCCGTCGAAGCACCGCCTCTCCACCTCCTTCCACAGAACCAGATCGTCCCTGTCCTCCCTGTTCGTCCTCCTCTTCTCTCTCCGATCCCTCTACTCCCTCCTCCCCTTTCTCCGATCCTCTCCCTCCTTCTCCCTCTTCCCCTTCTCCTTCCTCGTCTCTCTCCTCTCCTTCCTCCTCACCCTCTCCTTCTCCGCCTTCACTCCCTCCTCCTCCTCCGACCCTTTCCGCCCCCACAAGCCCAACCGCCCCGTCCTCTCCCTGACCCAGCACCGCCTCCTGCTGGCCAAATCGGCTATTCTCACCGTCGTCTTCCTCCTCCGCTTCCAGGCCCTGAGGTATTGCGGCACCTCCGCCATGATCCTCGCTGAATTGTCTGGAAATGTGGCCGCCCGGTGCGTTGCTGATCGGGATCGGAATGGGTCTTCTAAGGTTCGTGGCTTCTTTCTTCTGTTTACTGGGTTGATCTTGTTGTCTGTGAGTTGGGATCGGATCGAGTGCTTTCCGTTTTCCACTGAGAAATGGGGGTTTTTGGTGGCTCCCAAAGGGAATTGCATCAGGGTTTGGCCCATGTTGCTTCCTTTTCTCTCTGGGTTCTTGGGGTGCTACGAGCGAGTCTCCATGAGTTGGGGAACGATTAGGCAATTGGGTCAGAAGAAAGTGAGGTTGATTTCACTGTTTTATACCACAGCTTTGCTTTTTGTTCCTGCTGTTGTGAGTTTTGCCATGTCTGAGGCTTATGAAGACGGTGTTTCTTTTGGGACTCTAGGTTGGCCTCTGGCTAACACTGTTGTGTTTGGTGTTCTGTTGAGTGAGACTTACAGTGACGACAAGGATATGGGTTCTAAAGATTTTCGGAGGGAGTTTTTGGTCACATTTGTGTGTACTATTGTCTTGGAGTTGTTCTACTTCCCCGAGCTCTCGCTTTGGGGCTTGTTGCTCTGTGGATTGTTGTTTTATATTGCTGTGAGGGAATTAGCTCCTGTTCGTTCGAGTTATCTTGAGTTAGGTTCTGAATCTTCTGAATCGCTTACTACCTCAATCATGAAGCCTATCCGCCACATTTTGAGCGAGAGGAAGTCCCGGAAAATTGCGCTTTTCCTTTTAATCAACACTGGTTACATGGTTGTGGAGTTTGTTGGTGGGTTCATGAGCAACAGTCTTGGGTTGATATCAGATGCGTGTCACATGCTGTTTGATTGCGCTGCTCTTGCCATTGGACTGTATGCTTCGTATATATCACGGTTACCTGCTAATAGTCAGTTCAATTATGGCCGTGGGAGGTTTGAGGTTCTGTCGGGGTATGTTAATGCTGTCTTTCTTGTTTTGGTTGGGGCTTTGATAGTTCTGGAGTCATTTGAGAGAATTTTGGACCCTCAGGAGATTTCAACTAATAGTCTGTTAACTGTTTCGATTGGAGGACTTTTAGTGAATGTAGTGGGTTTGATCTTCTTTCATGAAGAGCATCATCATGCCCATGGAGGAGGATCATGTTCACATGCCCATTCAGACTCCCACTCACATTCACATTCCCACCACCAGCATTCTCATGATCATCAAAGTTGCAGCAAGCCTCATGAATCCATCGTTGTCTCCCACGAGCTTCATGGAAACTCTTGTTCTAGCCATGATGATCATGATCACCATAATCATGCTCACCATGAGCACTGCAATGATCATCATTCTCACGAACATGACCACCATGCTCACCAGCATGATCACTGTGACCATGATGCTCACAGAGACGGCCACCATGCTCATCAACATGACCACAGTGACCACAATGATCATGGAGACGGCCACCATTCTCATCAACATGACCACAGTGGCCACAACGAGCATGGAGACGGCCACCATGACCATCATACTCATCAGCATGACGACGGTCACAGCCTAACAGTAGGTCTACAATCTGATGGAACAGGATTGCAGAAGAAACAGCATCGGCATATTGACCACAACATGGAAGGAATTTTCTTACATGTTCTGGCAGACACCCTTGGAAGTGTTGGAGTTGTCATATCAACCCTGCTAATCAAGTACAAGGGTTGGCTTGTTGCCGATCCTGCTTGCTCAATATTTATTTCCGTTCTAATTGTATCTTCAGTTATCCCATTACTCAGGAATTCGGCAGAGATTCTACTTCAGAGGGTCCCCAGGGCACATGAGCAGGACTTGAAAGAAGCTGTTAATGATGTAATGAAGATCAGGGGAGTGCTAGGTGTCCAGAATTTGCATGTCTGGAGCTTTACAAACACGGATGTTGTAGGGACAGTACATCTTCATGTCTCAGTAGAAACTGATAAGGCTTCTACAAAGTCTCAAGTTTCCCAGATATTTCGTGATGCTGGAGTAGGAGACTTGACGTTGCAGTTGGAATGTATTAAGAGTTAGTGCAACAAATTTCTTACTTACACTCTTAAACTTGAGGTGTTAGCACTGTAACTATGATTATGATTATGTGGGATATAAGTGAAACTCATAATTCACTCTTGTTTGGTGTAAGGTTAGCCTTTATATGCTCCAAAAGTTGTAGTTTTAAGTTGTCTTTTAGTGTGTGTATATGCAGATGCAGAAATTTGCAATCTTTCAAACTCTTTCCAAATAGAAATTGCTTACTTGTATTGCATATGCATTCTTCAGTTCTATGATTGTATAAGTTTCAATCGTACAGTGGCTTACAGGTATCTCTCTCTTGCTCCATTTGTGCATTTCACTCAAATTTTGTTATTTGCCAGACATTATGTTTTTGGTAGTCGCAGGTGAATAACTCCTCCATCAACAGGGATCGATCACTTCTATACATATATGAAGCAAACACAACATTGATAAATTCAATTTAGAAGGCAAAATCAGAATAACATTTGTTTCACTAGCCCTTAACTGAGTCTCTCTGGCTTGCTCCTTCTACGTTCTTGGGCCAATCCTCAACTTCCTGATTGCCGGTCTCTTGTAATTGGTTGTAAGTAGGTAACACCTTAGTAGTTGGATTAAAAATTGAAAAAGCTTGTTTAAATTCTTCAGGGAGGTTTAGTTTTGCTGACCCAGCTTTTCATGAGTTTAACTTGTGTTGTATGTTCAATGTATGAGTTATTGCACATTGCACTTTAGTTTAAAGGCTATGGGTCTATTTTCAAGTATACAATCATTGACCTAAAATATTTGATTGTTTAAGTTTAGTATGTGTGATTATGGTCATTTGCCTCATGCTGTTGTTGTGCTATTGGGACAGATCTTCAATGGTATCTTTCTTAAAGTAAACAAGGCAACACTGAATATGCTGCACAGGGCTGAGCCTTATGTGACATGGATATGTGCCTGATGCTTGTATTTGTATTATGTAAAATCTCTATGCCCATGAATAATGTATCTGATGCATTACTTGCATTGATGTTTAGATACCCCAATCTAAAGACCATGGAAGAACTGATTTTGTTAATGAACTTGTCCAGAGGATGAATTAGGTGTTAGCAGTACTTGCTTTGTCTTTATTGCCTTGAAAGTTGATTGCATTTTAGAATTTGTATTCTTCTTGTTACACTTGAATATATGAAATCAATCAAATAAAATATCGTTGTTGTTGTCTAAGTTTGCACCCATTATTAGAAGTATAAAGATGAAATGAAGTGTTTAGTCTAGTGTAGAGAAAATCAAGGGACGGGGGACTAATATGATGGAGCAGAGGCTACAGTAATATCTAATCTTGGTCTTGGGAAAGCTCGTGAAGATGAGGATCTCCCAGGGTTCAAGCTATTGAATGGGTAAGAATTTTAGCATATTTGCTACGTCATCAGAATTTATTTCCTATATCACTATTATAATTAAATTATAGTCAATAATATACAAACGACATTTAGATGCTATGTATTGGAGTTTGTTCATTTTTTGATTTCTATGACTAGGCACATCTTCTTCAACGTAATGCTATTTGTATGTGGCCGGCTGGATCCTTAGTCAACGGCTCGTCTATACTATTACAACCTCTGACAAATTTTTGAACCAGTTTGTTAGCCTTATCAAGTATCATATGGCAGCCTGTTATTTTTCTCTACACTGCAGGTTGGTTATACATACTACTTTTTGTTTCCTCACCCCATCTCTCAAATTTATATGATGCCATGGTTAATGCTATTACAGCTTTTTACACGTGTTGCTATCCATTTGTGTTTTGAGCTGGATGACATTTATTGGATTTTTAATGGCTTTTTGTGCATTTTCTAATGACAGTTTATTCTTGTAACATATTTTTAAATATTTTGTAACTCGGCTCAGGTTTGTGTGGTTCATTCTTACACTAAAGAGGAAGCTTTATAAGTATTAATTTAGTCAGTATGCTTGGACACACATGATTCTGACTGTGGTTCTTACAGTCATTCTTCACTGTAGCCAACATCTTCGAAGGAATTTTCTGGTATGCTTTTCCAGGAATATTGTATATGAACGAACTTCTCTTGAAATTATTAATAAGTATTACTACACCCATCTTACAATGAGCGCCCCATTTGATCTCTTGCAAAAAAAATGAAGGATGAGTGGAGTTGTGTCTTGATTTACCATATGTCCTCGTATCCTATTCTGTGCTAGTAGCTATCTAATAAGAAGGATAATATTGATATGTCCTCGTATCCTACTGTGTGCTAGTAGCTATCTAACGAGAATGATAATATTGATATTTCATGCATAATTAATGTCCTGATAAGGGAAGGGAAGACTCATATGTGGAAGGATGGAGTATAGAAAGTTTACATTACATACCCTTAATGCTATCTTCTTTTGGGACTTGAATAGTTAAGCATATTAAATCTCATGTTGCATGTTTTCCTTGATACATAAAAATGTCAATGCATCTTCCTACTCCCAGCAACCCTTATTGTGATTAATGATATTGCTGCATATATATTTGGTTTCTTCTTTGGAAGAACGCATTTGATCAAGTTATCTCCAAAGAAAACTTTAGAGGGGTTCATTGGTGCATCTGTTACGACTATTATCTCTGCATTTCTGGTTGGCACAATCTATTCTTTTGTATGTAGTAACAGGACCTAGTCTAATTACTTCGAGTGATACAGTTTGTCAGACGTATGACGGATTTTATGTGTTAATGGTTCCAGACTCAAAAAATTGTCAGATTTAGGTGCATGAAATATTGTTACTTTCCGAAGCACAATTTGTCAGGTTTAGAATGTTTCTGTTTGATTATGTCCTCAAAGAGTTGGCTTCAGGCAAACTGGTTATGTCATAGTATAAGTTTTAATGGTCTTACAGATCAAGACAGCATTGTAGTAATAAATGAATGAGAAATTGAAAAGAGACATTGAATCTAGTTTCTAAATTTGGATGTTTTTTTTTATCCCAGTGCAATTCACACACACACACACCTCACTTCATTTCTCATTCCCTGACTGAGTGATTGGTATGTGTAAAAAATTCAAATTTCACTCAAAATATGCATTTTTGGAATACTCACCTTAATGGTGGAGCATAATTGCAAAAATGCTGCGCAATTTACTAGCTGAGTCTTATATTTTCCATTTGATATGCAATGATCACATGTGCACTATGTTTTTTACACTTGCGTTTTCATGAAGTGAAGGTTCATTTACATTGTATTTTGCCTTTTGTTTTTGCAGCTTGCGAGTATCATGGGCCGGTATCAGTGGCTTACATGTCCTCGAAAGGTAATCCTTCTTACTAAATACGAGCATTTCATATTTTAGAAGGAATTCATAATCATCCTTACATGCCTTCTGGGATGATTTCCAGGATCTAACAACTGGTTGGCTCCATTGTGACCCCACCCCATTGTTTAAGCCAGAATATTTTACTAAATTATTTACCCCATTGATTTCTTGTATAACAAAAGAGTTCAATCTTGTGCTATTGAAATAATGATGGGATCATGTATAAAAGATTTTCCCTGTGCACAATGCAATTATTTTAGCCTTTTTTGGATTCTATAAGTGCAATAAATTTAGCTTTTTACATCCTTCACGATTTGTCCCTCCAATTTATATAGCATGCAGCAGCAGCCTCCTAGTATTTTACTGCCTTTTTGTTTCTGTGTGTGTGCAAACACTTCCTGGTCATTGTTGTACGTTTGAAGTATTGGGTGTCTAATGACCTTATAAAGTTATAGGTTCTCCATGACTGATATATCATGTTATAACCTCTCGGCCACTAACGAGAAATTTTCCTGATAGTGAATTGTAGTATTCGGTGTCTAATGACTTATGATTTGCAGTGGAAAGAGATGATTATTATTTTATGTATGCCGTATTTTTGTGGAAATCTATATTACTACTCATTTGAAGTAAATATCAGCGCTGCTTCTGAATCTGTTGGAGTTAATGTGTGTTGGTTAATGGTAATGACCGTGTTTGCTTACATATATATCAATTATTAGTCGTACCCGAAAGTGTCTCGGTAAGAATGATCGCGGACATGGTAAATTTCGTACTGATACGAATAATCGTAGAATTAAGATCAAAATTACTTATTGTATTAACAGTGCAATTCCATTGCAGATTATGATGAGCCTCAGGAGAAGCTAGGTGGATAGATAGTCTTTTAAGATCATAATGTCACATTATTGGCAGTATCCAAATTATGAAGTGTGCTATATATTGTTTTGCATATGAATATGGTGAAGGCCTGGCAATATGATTGACATTGTGATGCTGTATTCTTTGATTTTCCATTGAGATGTTTAGGTTGGTAGATTATTATTATTATTATTATTATTGGTGCACATACTATTATCCAGTTTGGTCAAGTACCCCCCATATCTCTTCTCCTTGCACTTCATCTTCGATTGAAATAAATCTACTGTACCTCTAATATAAGTACGTATATTATAGCCCCCAAGGTCTATGCAGCTGCCCAGGAGCTCTCTTGGAAGTTTCTAGGCAAATTTCTTGCTTCTTCATGAAAGGATATCAAGATCGGTTCATAGTTGACTTTTGACCCAAAAAAATATATGTTTTATATTATAATACTTATATAAGAGGGCGTGTAGTTAAAAAATGGTTGTATGTATTTCTAAAAAATAATAAAATTACTCTTAAAATTAAGAATTAATAATAGAAAAACAAAATATACAGTATTTTTTAAAATCATTTTCTAGATATTAATTACCAAATACTAGAATGGGCTGTCCTCAAAAGAATGGTTGACATTATTTATTGTGAAGTGGAGAGTTGTATACATTTACACGGGAATTGGACGTTTACTAGACCGACCGACGGTGTGGCATGCAATGCAGTGCAGTAATGGTTGGGTGGAGAATTTTCTGCGTATGTCCCACACAGAGTTGATAGATATTTTGGTGCACTCCCACTCCCTCCACACACTCCATCTCAATAATCCATCCAAAATAGACTCCAATTCTTGAGCACACATTACATTAATGCCATAAATATATATGCATACAGTGAAATTAGATAATAATTAATAAATAAAGGGAGGAGAAAGACGTGGATGGTTTTTGAACAAGTGATTGGGGGAGGGGAGGAGTGAGTGATGATACATTTGTATTTGTGTGTAGGTGCCACGTCATTATCTCTTAGTGTTTACTAGTCAAGTTCCCAATTACAGGCCACATGCATTTACACGTGTGTTGTGATTGAGTGTTGAGTAATAAAAAATAAAGAGTCTCTTTCTTGACCACATAAACTAGAAACACCACAGCCCGTCCAACACTTGTTCCACCTCTGCGTCCTCTATTTCTCTGCCGCTCCTTGCCACTATATATTTAACACCATCACGCTTGGCCATTTCCATCACCGCTCGCTCGCTCGACAATATATGTATATATATATATACATGGAATCGTCTTCTCCTCTGTGCGAACTCTGCGCTCGACCCGCCTCTCTCCACTGCGCCTCCGACGACGCTTTTCTCTGCTCCGAATGCGACGCCCACGTTCACCGTGCTAATTTCCTCGTCGCTTCTCATGTTCGCCAGCTCCTCTGCTCCCTCTGCAATGCTCTCTCCGCCGACTTCTTCTCCGGCTCCGATCGGGCTCACCGCCCCCTCTGCGCGTCCTGCTCACCGGAGAGCTGCGAAGACGAAGACGAAGATTCTCTGTCCTCCTTCTCTTCCTCCGCTTCCTGCTCTAACAAGAATTTGAGCAAGGTCGTCGGGTCTCACTCGAGCAGTGTGACTGATGAGGACTCAGGCTCGCCGGCGAGGAGATCTCGATCTCGATCTCGTGCCCTAGACGAAGCCGTGGAGGGCGTTTTCGTAAATTGGGGGAGGAAGTTGGGGGTGGACGGTAATGCGGTTGCGTCGTCGGCGTGTTTGGCGGTGGGGGTTATGCCCACGAGGTTGGCGCTGGCGGGGGCCTTCTGGTACGGTTTGAAATCCTGTGGCTTCAGAGGGGACCACACGTGGCGGCACCTTAGCAGGCTGGAGGAGGTCTCCGGGGTGCCAGCTAAGCAGATCCTGGCCGTCCAGACCAAGCTCGGCCGCGCGCTCAGGTTGGATTTGAAGGAGGGCTCGGATGAATGTTGACCGTTGATGAGAGTTGATAGTTGTGAATGAGTATTAGTATATGGATTAGGCTTGTTCAATCATGTATTTATGTGCTTCATCAAATCATATTTTTGGCAGTGAAAAGTAATCCACAACAATCTTTCTTTCATGTCTGACTCTGACTGGTAAAACAAACAAGTAAATGAAGGAACTGTCCAATAACATTCTTCAGTAAAAACAGAACCCCACCAGACTCACTCAACCATGGCTTCTCCAAGTGGTCCTATAGGTTTTTTTTGTTCATATACAGTTGTAAAATTAATAATTCTCTTGAATTTGTGTAAGAAACTAATTTTACAATCAAGGATAAATGGAATATCAAATTCACCTCTTCAAGTAACTTATTTTTCTATTAATTTCCAAAATATAAAAATGAGCACAGCATTTTGTTGGAAAGACAATAAATGAAGGCAAGGCAGTGAGTGTTTGTATTGTAGGTATAGAATAGAGAGGTGAGGTGAGTCCATAGCATTAGCAGCCATAGCCATAAATAACAGAGCAATCAGACCAAATTGAGCAGAGCATGGCTGCGGAGAGGCCGGCCAGTTGGAGCTCCCCAATAGCGAACATAGCTCAAGACCATCTGTTCGCAATCCTTCTCCTCCTCCCCGTGGATTCGATTCTGTCCTTCTCCATGACCTGCAAGAGGTTGCGGTCTCTCTCTTGCTCCGACAATCTCTGGGAATCTGTTTGCAGGAGGGACTGGGGACACACCTCCGTCGATGCCTTCAAATCTCACCATCACCAACTTCCAATTCCATGGTTGAAGCTCTACAAGCAGGTCTCTCTCGTCGACTCCGTCTCTTGCCGCCAGCTCCTCCCCCACCCAGATGCAGATTCTGTGTTCCCTTGCCCCAGAGCCTCTCACTCTCTCAATTTCGTCTCCGATTGCTTGGTCCTCTTCGGTGGTGGCTGTGAGGGAGGTCTGCGCCTTTACTCAATTCCCTTTTATCATCTATTGCTTTGCTTTACTTTTCTGCATCTGATTGTTTCTTTGCTTCTACAATTTTATCAATCATTGATTCTCAACTGCACTGTTTTTCTTCTGCTTATATATCTTCACTAGAGTAGCAATAGCAATATCTTCCTTTTACTTGCTCAGATTTGTGTGTACCACACTTTGGGTTATTAGAATTAGTTCAACTTGATTCACCTGCACCCTTTACTTAACTTAATGAGTTGCAAATTATAATGTTTTACTATATGGATTGTGTACCAGTTTCATTTATGCCTAACAAACAAGCATGATTGATCATCACTAACTCACTTGGAGGTTGGGTGGCATTTTTAGGATATATCATTTTGGGAATGTACCCAATTTGCTCACGGGATAGGTGTTATGTTTTGTGAAAATGGCAAAAACCTATTGTCGTATCCTGTCACACTTTTTCAAGAGTGTGCGGAGTCCTTTGTTAGTGACAAAAATGTGCTCTCAACTTTGATTTGTTTGTACAAAATATGTGTATTGTACAAAAATGACGAAATTGCTCATGGAATTAAGAATTCATATTTTTTTAACTAAAATTAAATTACAAAATTTGATTATACAAATTTTAGATAAAAATAGTTTTTAATTTTAAGGGTAGTTTTTTCATTTTTGTTTAAATACACACATTTTGCAAAAAAAAAAAATCAAAATTCACATCACATTTTTGTCATTAACAAAGTATACATCACCCTCTTGCAAAAGTGTGATAGGATACGACGGGTTTTTTCTATTTTCTCTTGTGTTTTTCTTGCCCCTCACCTCCTAACCCAAAAACGAATATGTATTCTGGCTTGGTATACCTATATGAGGTGGGAGCTGCTTTGTTTCTTTGGTTATTAGGGTGATGAATTCAGTTCTCATACCAAAAGGCTTATTCATTTCATCTTCCTACATAGCTTTTATCAATGATTTATGCCATTGGGCTTGATGGCATACATGTTTTTTTTGTACGAGTTGGTAAATAGCTATGGCTTTAACAACTGGTTATTGTGTCGTCTCATTAGGGCGCCATCTTGACGACACATGGGCAGCATTTGTTGGCAATGATTTCCGAAGAACGCTCAAGTGGCAGAAGATCAACTTGGGGATTCCAAGCGGGCGATTTGGGCATACATGTGTCGTGATGGGTGATCATCTCGTTCTCTTCGGAGGAATCAACGACAAGGGAATCCGTCAGAACGATACATGGATGGGGCAATTGACATTTCACGAGACTCTTGGTATCACGTTGTTGTGGAGGCTGCTTGACGTGGGGGTTGTTGCTCCTCCCCCACGAGGGGCTCACGCTGCATGTTGTGTCGATAACAGGAAGATGGTTATCCATGGAGGGATTGGACTGTCTGGCCTCAGATTAGGCGATACGTGGGTTCTACAGCTCTCAGAGAGTCTTTGTTCGGGAACGTGGAGTGAGGTTGTGACTGAGACTGATCCATGCCCTCCAGCTCGTTCGGGGCACTCGGTTACTTGCATAGGAGGAACTCGAGCGATTCTATTTGGAGGGAGAGGGTTAGGGTATGAAGTGCTCAATGATACATGGCTTTTTGATGCTTCTGAAGTTTATCCAAAATGGGTGCAAATAGTTTATGATATGCCGAACATAGCTGAAGGGTCTTCCCTGAGGCGAGTTGGTCACTCGGCCACACTCATTTTAGGAGGGCATTTGCTGATTTATGGAGGCGAAGACTCGTACAGGCGCCGGAAAGATGACTTTTGGGTGTTAGATGTTAATGCAATGCCATCAACTTTAACCTCAACCAGGTTGAAGAATTCAAAGGGTTTATTTGGAAATACATGGAGGAGGCTCAAGGCGAAGGGCTCTAAACCCTACCCTCGTTCATTTCATCGAGCCTGCACAGATCGTTCGGGGTGTTATTTGTATGTGTTTGGAGGAATGGGGGATGGTGTCCTTCAGCCAGCAGAATCATCTGGCCTGATTTTTAATGGAGAGCTCTTCCTTGTTGAGCTCATGCTCAAGCTTTGAAGATCAACACAAGGCTGTGAAGCTCAAGCTGTTTGTACAGTGCTTTTTAGATCAATTATCTGCTTGTGCCCAATATTGTAAAATAGAAAGGTTTCTCATGTATTGTAGTTCATTAACTGGTTGGTGTGTATATACTTCATCAATTTCAATAGCATGGAATAGATAACATTTTATGGTATCTGTTTTTTTTGAAGCAGTTTCTTAAGGTTGATTGTAAGTTGTATTTTGGACAGTGGACATGAATTTTCCAAGGCTATATCAGTCATGAAAAGACATTACTACATCACCGATTAAAAAATACATCTAACGTTTATTACATTCTTCAATCAATGATATCAGTAAATAAAATGCAAGAATCCTAAAAAGCAGCTTGGATACTTTAGAGATTGTGATTTGAAAATCTCTTACATTAAATCTATATATATATAAAAGGAAAATCTTGGCATGTACACGTGGCGTTTTGATTTCTATTGTTTATATATTTTTTAATTTTTCTGAATTTTTCTCAGTTTTCCCTTTTTTATTTCACATTAATTATAATTCTACATTATTATAAAGATAATTACAAATTTTCTATTTCATATTAATTCTAATTCTCCGTTATTAATTATGAACATAGTTACAATTTCTATTTCATAGTAATTATGATTCTACCTTAATCGTCATTCTATATATTACAACTATCAGTTTTTGGGTTTGGCTGTTAGAAGATGAAAACGGACGACAGCTCAATTAA
>JAYMTP010001366.1:0-24501 GCA_036897365.1 Geranium brycei | reverse complement strand
ACATAGAGAGAAGAAGATAGTGTGAGTGAGTGAGAGAGAGAGAGAGACGCACAGGCACAGTAATGGTGGTGGTGGTGTTTTGGGTCTCAGTGTATCCAATAGTACTGTGTACTGGCGCTATAGAGGAGTAGTGGAGAGGTGAGGATGGTGAAGAGAGAGAGAGAGAGAGAGAGAGAGAGAGAGAGAGTGGCACCTGATCAGTACAGCACAGAGGCCGAGAGAGAGAGAGAGAGAGAGGTGTTATGTTATTGTTATGTATTGTTGTTGATCATTACTTACACATATATTTATATGTATTGCTCTTGCTGGAGGAGCCTCTGTTATATATATGGTTTTGTGATCTGACACAGAAAGAGAACAAATGTGTGTGGAATTTATTGGTTCAAATACAAAATAGTAATGGTGGCTCTTGCCAATTTCAAATATATCTAACAAATTATTTGAGTTCGATTACTTAAATATTCGGTTCTCAATTTTTTATTACGGAGTTCCAGCTTTAAACTAGAGTCAAGTTCGAGGCAAGTGAGCCGACTCGTGTAGTGTTTATTTAGCTGTATAAATGTTGTTGATAAATATTATAATAAAACTAGACGAACCGAATCGATTCAAACCAATCTCGGGCGAGTTCGTTTGGTATTTGATAAATTATCATATGTTTTTTTTATTTTAATATAAATTAAATCATCTAAATGGAGTCAAAGAAGAATTCAAGTTTTGTTGCTCGAGCTAAGCTCGAGTTAAACGTTTTTTCTTCACAAGGTGAGTCTTAAGAAATTGATTCTCGATTCGACTAGTTTATACTCTTATAGACATGTTTATAAAATAAATTCGAAAAGTTATTAATATTTTCATCTGTAGTCATTTATATTTTCGAATTGAGAAGGAGGTTCAAAGTCCGGTCTTCGGTTTAATCTGAGACCGGCGCACTTTTGTTCCGGTCTTCAATCTAGAGAATGACCAAAAAAAGTCATTGGTCCGGTCCAGGTTTAGACCAAGAAATTGGTCCATGGTCTGGTCTAATTTCCATACTACTCTATATAGTCTATACTATTAGTTTATTCAGTACCTTAGCCTTCATGTGTCACTATCCTAACAAGATTGAAAGATTTAACTATACAGAGAAATTAATATTGGAAAACCCAAAAAGCTCGAATTTAAGCCGGTCGAGCATTTTAAAATTCTCTGACTAGTCTAATAAATTTCCGATTAGTCCTCAAAAGTCTTATCTGTTGGACTGACACTCAACGTTTTTTAGAACACGGAGCAAGAAATCGATAAGTTTGGGATTGATTACCTCATTTACCTGAAAAGTTGAACTCACAGTTCCATTGTCAATTTTTCATCTTCTTGAATGCCCTCTTCCATGGCTGCCTCTGTAACAGGGTCCTGGAAGGAGACACCAATGTGTGGGCATGGACCATCCTCATTGGCCCGTCGTTGCAGCGAGGCGTGGAGAGGTCATAATCCACAATATTCACACCATACAATCTCACAACCCTGAGATTTTATCGAACACCACGAAACAGGACCACAGTTCAGAGAAACTACTGAAGAACCCATTTACATATCTTTATTTCACTAAACATGTATATTCATATGTTAACACGCTTTCAAGTTCGTGTAGTCATCGTGTACAGAATTGGTGGATGTTCATGTGATCGTCTCTTAATCGATGAGAGGAAAAGTTATGACCCTTTACCTGCATTTCCAGTCACTTTTGTGTTTATCTTGATGTTCATTCTGTAAAAGCAAACTATATTAAGATTCAAGAGAATACAGACCCTTCAAATATTTACAAGTTCTAGCAATGTTTGTCAGATTTCAAGCAATACTGGTAAAAATATCATATCACTGAAGCATACGTATGCCTTAACATATGAAATTTTTATTTTGATTTTCCCTTATGCTTTTATGTTTCAAGATACAAATTTATGTAGAATAATCTGACAAAAAGAGAGCTAAAAGATCAATGGTTGTTCAGAAAGGATTGTTGCCAAAAAGTGAATACAATAATTAGCTTTAATGACCTTTCTTCCAACTTTTTGATCATCTGAATAATTCAAAAGGAAAATCTCACAGTTTGACATAGGAGGGACTTGAGGTCTATCTCTAACCCATATCACATTTTCAGTGCATTGAATATCAATCAAACAAAAGTTGTATGAAAATTTAAGGTCCATCAAGTCAGTGTAATGATTCATGTGAACTGTTTGCAAAGAAAAAAGGCTATGACACTGATATTCCAATCGTCCAAAGCTGCTAAGCTTGACTTCCAAACTAATTTAGACATATCTTACATGGAGTATTTAAGCTCAATCTACTCTTATATTTCTTTTTCTCTATAAAATGTACATTTGAAGCCAAAAGAAACTTGACACTATGTTCCTTAAAAAGTTAGGATACTTACTTCAAAGTATGATAACAGATATAGTGCTACTGAATCATCTAAAGTTTTTAGAATAAAGATTTATTTTTGTATAATGCATAAGCAAAACCTGTCCAATAAAACTTATCAGTATCCATTCTAACTTAATATACATTGTTTAGACTTCAAGGCTCTAGCTTCTGATAATACAGGCTTGAACTTTTGAAGTGAAAATTTGAATTTGCCATCATAACCAATGTTTAAGCTTTTTATGTTCTTTCGCATTGTTAAATATCTGAGCCTAACAAGCTTATAACATAAAAAATGCAGCACCATTGTGTTTGATATCCTATAGATGTGTGTGATTTACAACAAACGTGTATAGAAAACAAAAGTTTTTCTCTCAAGGTCAAGAAATGTAGCATTCAATGATTAGTTATGGACTATCAGTTCACATAAACCAAGGCATTGATGTTCTTGTAGCCGTGTGTCTCGTGAGAAAGCATGAAATGCATGACTTATGGTGTTCAATAATGCACAAATGTGACAACTTTACCACAAGAAACTGGAAAAGGAAGTACCTTAAAGGTCTGATTCTTCTCGAGAAGTCTGGTATTGGAATGATTACCTCCCATCTTCTCCGAAACAGTTCAGTTAAACATCATTTCAGGTGGGCTCCTTACAGATTTGACATTGAAATATGAAGAAGCTGCGAGGAATTTGCATTTTGAACATGCATGCTGCAAGTCACCTTTTTCTCCTCTGCAAGCAGAATTCTTCATCAAAGACGGCTGCATCGAAAAACGAGACAAACACTTTCAATACTTGAGTCTTAGCTTTGGATAGATATGATTTCTAATACATAATTTTTCTTCTTCAGATAACTACAATAGACTAGGGATGTCGAGTGTAGAGCAATCAAGGCGCTATTATTGTAAAAATCATTTATCAGACCCACCACATATAATAATCAGTGTAATAGGATCAAGTTTTGATACTCAATAAGCAAAAGATTTAGTCATTAGTGATTAAAAATGTCCTCTAATCAGCAGTGGACATATGCAATTCATAACTAATATAAAGATCTTGTAGTGCATCTTAGATTATCTTAATGCATGTGCAATATCTTTTATCATTCCAAGATTGAATACTCCGAAGTTATCAATTTTTTGGCGATTCGGGCAATCATGGGGTATCCAGAAACACTTCACAAGATAAATAACTTCCATGGCAATAAAAGTGACTTTATCACTACCAACTAAAAGATTATGATTTAAGGGATTTATGTGCATACATTTTGAGGATGTTGATGAAAAGTTAATAACTTAGCAATCATTAGCCATGTGCACATGTGTAACTAAAATGAAGAACTTTCAATAAATAAAGCAGAGATCAAGAAATGTGTTAGTTAATAAATGGTATGAAGTTTAGAGTCAGTCATAAAAAGCTCTCATCTGTAAATTAGTCGCAGAGAAGAAGACATTAACAAATTAAGAAGGTACTAATACAACAAGATTTTGCTTATCGCTAACTGATTATACATTTATGGCTTACATCATAATTCTACTGAACAATTGTTTAATAGTTCATACATAAAATAGGAATGAGAAAACAGAATGCTTCTTTCTACCAATATCCTTCTACTCTGTGATGATTCAAATTCGTTCCTATTATGAAGCATTATGTCTTAGAAGAACAGAACACTCAAATCCAAATCTTAGTTCTCACACTATTCTTTTCCTGAAATTTCAAATCAAGATTATAGCATCTTATTAGGATGTGCTAATTTGCTGATTCATTTTGAAGCTGGTGTTTTCTAGCATCCCAGTGAACATGGAGCTAGTTTTCTTCCAAATTAACCAAAAAAGAAAGAAAGCAACAGATTGATTGACTAAATAATTCCAAGACCAATTGGAGCTTGTTCCGGCCACCTTGGCCAACTTCTCTGTATGAAAGCAAGAGCCTAAGACCATTTTGGCAAGTCGGTGCAAGAAATTTTCCATTGATAGCTCAATGTGGAGTATGTACATTGCATCAGGGGTTTGAAATCCCCACTCACTGGAAGTTTCTCTGTAATCATTAGGGAAAGTGCTACTTCTCATGATACACATTTAATATAATAGTCAAGTGGGTAGTTACAAGTCATTTTTGGAAAGTTAGAAGCAAATTCTCAAGTGTCGTCAATCTCTTTTTAAAATGAAAGCATACTCTAAGATGGAAATTTATGACTAAGAACGACGATTTGAACTCAAGACCTTTCTATTTCTTATATATTATTTTATATTAGTAATTAAAATGTATTATGCTAGCTACTCTAAGACCATGCCAATTATAAACTTAAGAAGCAAATATTACATGAATCTGCAAAGGGAACAAAAGCTAATCAAATACTCTTAATGATAAAAGGGCGGCACTTACATTTTTTATCAATTGGGGCTCTCCCCTCACCGCCTCCATGGGGATGGCCTACATGGTGCATAACCACTTCAACTTCTTTTGCAATTGATTTTGCTACAAGCATTAGTATGCAAAAGAATCAATAATCATTATAAAACTTACACTGATACAATGAACTCTCTCTCTCTCTCTCTCTCTCTCTCAAACAACTCTTCCAATTAAACTGGTATCCATGTCAATCAAAAGCTAAACATGGCATATTACCTACACTCCTAATTTTCAAAATGGAATAAGTATAATATGTTATATGACGGTTACATATAGGTGAGCTTAGTTTTTGGAGGGAATGAAACTGTTTTGTACTTTTAGTAAAGGTCTTTAAAATAAACAACCTTTATCAGGACAAATATGATCCCTTAATTATGCAATTGAAAAAACAACTCCACTGAGTTCATCATTTTCATTGAGTCATTAGTCTACCTGTACTCAAGTTTATAGAGTTGACAAACATGTTTAACAACTACTAACACACGAGTCATATAGAAAGTTAAGATTGGAAAGCGACACATGAACAAGATTATTGTATAAGCTAAGAAAAAGACAAGTTGTTAGCATGATAAAGTGTCTTTAAATGTTGTCTTTAAATGATGCATACAAAGCATTTGTTGTTTGTTTAAGGGTTTCAGAAGGTGAGGTAGGCCAATAAATTACTGGACAACCTTAGTTTCCAGTTTCATAGCTGTTAAAGGAACAAAACCCACAAAATAGGTTTTTGAATCATTGTTCCTTTCATCTTCTTTTTCATTTATTTAAAATGGTTTTGAGCTTAGCTTAATTAATAATAGAATTGGCCGACACTATTTAACATTAAACACAATAACTATTAAATACCATTGATATGTGTCATGTATGGTTGAGAAGCTTACAACAATATGATGTCTATTTCAGGAACTACGTAGCCTAACATGACATCACCACAGATAGTTGCTTATTTTAACTTTCATGCCATAAGCTTTAGCAGAGATGTGTAGAATACATACCTTTCCCGGGCAGAGGAGATGATTCAAGCAACTTGGTATTTTCTCCATGGGCCTCATTGCATCAGCTTCAAGCACAATATATAACTTGCCCAAAATGCCTTCTTTAAAGCTTCCATGAGGATCCCAGCCGCTGGAATTTTTCTCTGTGGGCCTGTCAGCTTTGAACCCAAGCCAGAACATCAAGCTCAAGCAACCGGCAAGTCTCAGGTTAGATAATGTACCAACTTATCAAGCCTAAGCCATTCAAGATTTGATAAAACTCAGTGAGAACTAAGAAACAATGTTAAAGGTATTTCCAATATGATCACTCGAGAATTTGGAGTCACTATAACGAACATAACCATATAGATAACCCAGGGATGCTTCTGAGCTGTATTGGCAATGAACACAGCCACAATGGCTCGAAGGCAGGCAAATTTCAAGTAAATATTAGTCGAGAAAAACATGGCATTGCTAGAAATAACAAGATAAATTAAAGGCCGTCCACAAACTACTACTGGCTATACTTGACTAACAACTACATGTTAAATCTCCAAGCAAAATAGTGAAGTGTAAATATCGACAAGAAACCATAGTCTCGAGTATGCTTACTATAACTGCATCTTTCCACCTTCCAGATTCCTAATATATATTTGAAAGCGTAACATGATCAGCAGCTCAATAACCATTCAAGAACAAGTTCAGCCAATTCAACATTTCAGTGAATTCCCAAGGTAAAGCAACCCGAATAACATATGCTACAATGGGTATTGTTGTGTGCCAGCAGATCAGCTACACAACAATAATACAAATTAGATGAACAATGCAATGTTGATCTTTGATACTTTATCCACCATTGAATAAAAATACAGAGTGAGCGCAAGCACACAAATATCACATTTACTATGATTCCCACATTTCGCTAACATGTCGATCAACCCATTTCCAACATAACCATGTCCCTCAAATCCATTACTCTCTCCCTATCCTTAAGAGCTCATTCCCAACATAAAATCGCCCGGATCAAGAGCTCATGATCACCATTTTGGCATCAGGAAACAAATTTCCCCTCGCTTTTCATCGTTTTCGAAAGAACCCAGAACCCACTATAACAACCCATTATTCCAAGAGAAATCGCTTTTCTCTCAGGCATTTCCTCAAACACCTTGCAACCACCAAACACCATATCCTTGTACCCGTTACTCACAAAGATGAAAAATCCCCAAATCTAAATTCCTCTCGACCAATTCAACAAACACCTTATACGCATCCACAATCACACCCCAAAACCACATACCCACAAATGGGTCCTCCTCAAACACAACACAATGCTCGAGAACAGCAGGTAAAGCACAAATTGGCGCCAACCGCCATTGTCATCGTCTTCCTCCGCGAAACCACCGCGACAAACCCATCAACGCGACGCTTCGAGACCCAAAAGTTGGGTCAGGCATTTGGTCGAACAGGTGGTGGGCACAAGTCATTGGCGCCACCAAAAGCTCTGGTTTGGGTTGGGGCTTTTGGAGGCAAAGTGAAAGTGAAGCTTGGTCGATGTCTATTTATGACATGTCTGGAGGAGGCCGAGCCACGTGGGCTTTAGGCCCGGCCCAATATGGCCGGTGAGGTTAGGCCGTGTTGGGCCGATTCGAGCCTTCAATGTAGTTAGGTTCATGTCATTTTTATATTTTTTTTTGAAGGTTGTCATTTTTATATTAATATTACTCCATTTCATTATATCAATACGATTTTTATAAATTAAAATAGTTCTGTGCCACGATCTGATCTGACATATAATTAATAATTGAATTACACAATCTTTTTTGCTCAATATTTTATAGTTATCAAAATATCTTCGATTTTTTTATTCTTTTATCAGCCATTTAACATTTAACATTTAACATTAATAAAAAGAGTGAAATGAGAGCAACAAACTCTCAATTATAAAATGACATTTCAAGGAAAAAGACAAGAAAAACATAAAGAAACGTGAAAGTTAAGAGAAACATGAAGATGACTCATGTAACCAAGGAAATACTACATATAGAACAATGACAGATAAAAGTATTATATTATATTTTATTCTTATTTAATTATCTGTATTTCATATTTTACGGTTATCTCCAAGGTCGTAAAACTCGGATATCGAAATCATGTTGGCTAGTTGACAAAAAAAATATTTGACATACTTATAAAAATAACAGAGAGATCACGGCAAAACACATTTTGTAGTAAATAATTAATTAAATATACATATACTCATATTTATTATTTACTAAAGACAAAATCAATGATATTTATTAATTTTAATTTCAAATTTATCAATAATCACTATTTTACATTATATAATTGTTTATAACTTTAAATATCAAACCATAATTAATTAGATGAATTGGATTAGACCATATCAAACTGAAAATAATTAGATTTAACTGAAATCAATTGAACTAGACTGGATTAAACCGAATTAAATTTGAATTTGCCTAGTGGATCGGTTTTGACCAGTATTTGACCGTTAATTTGGGCGGTATTCATCACACTAGTTATCTCAAGTTTCATTTTATTACATTTAAGGTAATTTTTGTTTATTATAACAAATATTTGATAGAAATATCAAAAAATACCGTCTAATGTTAGAGACTTTGAAGGACATTTTTTATATCAAACTTAAATCTAACTGATTACTCTATTTGTAATAAAATGGAACTTTTAGCATGATAAGAAGGAAAAAATAATTAGGTATATTTAAATGAGAATTATTAGAGGTGGGCGAATTAGAAACAAAATCGGTCCTAAACTCAGATGCGAGTCGAACCAAAATCTAAAAATTGAGCGTTATGAGTATTAGATCGGATTTGGTATTAATTTTGAAAGAATCGATTCAGGTTCCAGAAGCACAAGAGTAATGTCGATTCGCTTGGACAGGCATCGATCTCAAATGTCAATACTACCACTCAACTTTTCACTTCACTTCACTATATGCACTGTTTTAGGCCATTTCTTTCTCACATTTCTTTAATTGATTTTGCCTTCTTTTGAGCGCAAGACGACTGATAAGAGAGCAAGAGACTTATGAATTTCAAAATTTAGAACTCACGATTCAAGATGAACTAACTCTCGGTTCAAACCTCAATCAAAGCCTCGTTTGTAACTCTTTGTTTTTCGTCTTCACACTTCTGCAATTCGTATATTCACTATATCGTTATATAACGCATCAATGCTTTACAAAATAATTATATAAACCAGACTCAATTTTTTCTAAAATGGATCATCAAATTAAACATTAAAAATTAATTGGTTCCAATCAGGTAGAATCGAAACTGAACCTAAAACCAAATTGTTTTCCACACATAGTGATTTCACGTTTGGGTTCTATATATTGAGAACCGATGAATTCGGATCAGGTCCGGTTATGACAATTTAGTTTCGAGTCAGATCTGTGCCCACCCCTAAAAATTATAATTGATTATTTTTATATGCAATTTTCTAGAAAAAATCAAATTTACAAAAAAATAAGATTATTACTTCAAAACCACTAAATAAAGATTTGTATTTTTTTTCTGCTATGGAAGATTTTTTATAAGCACATGGTCCATGTGATTATGAAATGACACACTTTATAAAAAAATAGAATTGACCCGTCTCATACCAACTATTTAGCATTACTCGATTCTCGATCGACTCCAAAAAGAAAATCGAAGAAGCCCCCAAAATAAAAAATGGACCACTCCATGATCGTCCCTCTCCGGCCACCGATTTTCTCTCCGTTTCGCAGGAGACCCAATTTGCCGATCAAGCGCCTCGTGCCCATTTCTCGCCGGCCGGAGCTGAGCTCGTCGCCGGCGGCTTCTCGCCGGACCGTCAGGGCCCAGCAAGCTCGGATTGAGGGAGTGAGCGAGGAGCTGAACTCGGTAGCTTCTCGGAACCTCGACTTCGCTTACACTCGGAGACTGGTCCGATCGGCTTTCACGGAGGCGCAGGAGCGGCTTGATCACTGCTTGTTCAAGGTTGCTTCTTCGATTTGATTTCTTGACTGTGATGCTTTGTCTTTTTTTGTTTTGATTGTTTGATTTGGTTTCTGGGTCTGATCGATTTGTTGGGTTTTTTGTGGGTAGATGGCTCCTGCTGGGATAAGGACTGAGGAGGTAAAGTGATGCTGTTCCTGGAACTGTAAGAAATGTTTGTTTCTAATTCTGAAAACATATGGTGTTTTGGTAGTTTTTGTTTGGAAGCTGAGAAAATGAGAGGAAAAGGGTGTTTCCCAAATCTTACTAAGAAATGGGAAATTTGTGCTTTCTTTGCTTATTGGTTGATGTGAGAATTTGACCATTGTATGTTGATTCACTAGAAATGTTTATTTTTAGATTTTGTTTGGTAGCCGAGAAAATGTTTCCAAATCTTACCAAGAAACGAGAAATTTATATTTTCCTTGCTTATTGGTTTGTATGTTGATTCACTTGAAATATTTATTTCAAATTCTGAAAATATACTATGCTACTAGATTTTGTTTGGAAGCCCAGAAAATGTGAGGAAAGGGGTATTTTCCGAATCTTACTAAGAAATAGGAATTTTGTATTTTCTTTGCTTATTGGTTGATTTGAGAACTTGACCATTGTATGTTGATTCACTAGAAATGTTTATTTCAAATTTCTGAGAAGATATGCTATTTTACTAGTTTTTGTTTGGTAGCCGAGAAAATGTGAGGAAAATGGTGTTCTCCAAATCTTACTAAGACATGAGAAATAGGTGTTTATTTGCTTATTGATTGATGTGAGACATTGACCATTGTATGTTGATTCACCAGTGGTTTGAGAGGAACTCAAAGGGATTGGAAATATTTTGCAAGAGTTGGTTGCCAAAATCGGGCGTTGAAATGAAAGGAGTTTTGTTTTTCTGCCATGGCTATGGCGATACTTGCACTTTCTTTTTCGAAGGTCTGTCATTCACGTCTCATACTCGAGAAATTCTCCACGAGCCGAGTTAGAGGCTTATGTGTAAGCTTTCGGTGTTTCAGGCATTGCCAAGCAAATCGCCGCATCTGGTTATGGTGTGTATGCAGTTGACCATCCTGGTTTCGGCCTTTCCGATGGGTTGCACGGGTATATTCCAAGATTCGACGATTTAGTTGATAACGTCATTGAAAATTACACAAAAATACAAGGTTTTTATCGTTTCGAGTATATTGCGAATCTCTTCCTTTTCCAGTGATAGTTTATTTGGTTTATGTCTTTATCGTGAATTGCAGCAAGACCCGAACTGAAAGGATTGCCCTTCTTTTTATTGGGGCAGTCCATGGGAGGAGCGGTTGCTATAAAAACCCATCTAAAGGCGCCACATCTATGGGATGGAGTAGTCCTTGTAGCCCCGATGTGTAAAGTAAGTCCGCCCAATGCTTCTATTTGCTAATTTGATTTATCATTATTGGATTATTTTCCTCAAACTGTCCACGCATAAAAATATATGCGCATTGATCAAAACGATTTGGATCTGCAAGGTTGACAATTTTAACTTTGGTCTTTGAAACATACACCTCTGCTAGAATTGTTGTAATAGTAAATTATGCCTATGTTTATTATGATTTCTAGAAATTTGCATCTCAATGCTGTGATTGAATAGAATTTTCACTTTCATTAGGTTCAAGCCTCTCTTTCAGTTGAATCGAACCTGAAATCTACTGTATGACATAAAGAGAACAATATATGTGATACAGTTGTTCATATTAATTCTCCAGAGCCCTGTTTTTTATTACCTACGTGTAGTTGATGATAAATTTGTTCTATACCGTTTTTTATCTCTAACTAGAAGAAAACCGATTCATTTAGTCTCATATTTGTAAGTTTCTCACTGGAAAATAGCAAGACGATAGAAAAATTCCATCCTTAAATAAGAATCTAGATTGTTGTATCATGAAGCCTAAGAATTCCAATTTTGTTCATCAAAATCGGTTTCTGAGTGTATGCAATGCTTTATCTGAATATGTGTATTATCGGCGTTTTTGGTCATGAAAACTCGCTGACCTCGAGTTATTGCCAAGATCGCAGAGGATGTGACGCCGCCACCAGCAGCTGTGAAGCTACTGACCGTCGCATCCAAAATCCTCCCGAAAGCCAAGATCGTTCCACAGACGGATCTGGCTGAGCTCGCCTTCCGCGATCTAACGAAAAGAAAACTGGTATTTCTCACAATTCTCACATTGTTATGTGATTTTCAATCATAAACTGCAGTGTCCTAAATTTTTACTCATTTCTTGGTTAAGGCTGTGTACAATGTGATCTGCTACAACGACACAATACGAGTGAGAACTGCTACTGAACTCTTGAATGCCACAATCTATATAGAGAAGAATGTGTCAAAGGTAAGTTTCTTAGTAGCTTCTCTTTAGAGCTAATCACAAAAGGTGGCTGTGTATTATTCTGTTTTTAGCAATTCGTAGCTGTGAACTTACCATTTTCTTGCAAAACCTATTTTTTAAAATTTCCCCTAGAACTAAAATTTACATTCATTTTGTTTCCAACTGGAGCACGTCGATTTTCCGCTTCCCATGCCGACCATCCAGAAACAAACATTCCAAGAAAAATATTTTGACAAAATTTTCTCGAAAAAAAATCTTATTTTGTGTAATCGAGATGCAAGTCGGGGATGGTCAGACGAAGATGACAAAAATAGGAGAGCTCGAGTTGAAAAAATGAATTTGATTTTTTTAAATTTTAATTATAGGAATATTTTCGCCATGTTTAGAAATCGCATGTAGTTTGCAAAAAAAGGGTAAGTTCGCCGTTACTTTTTGCAGTAAAAAACAAAGTTCACAAAACAAAGTTCACATTACATCCAGTATCCTAAAAAACCCTGGTTGGGTGGAGAGGGCCTTATGGAGATTAATCGGATTAAATGTTCCATTGCAGGTTTGTTCTCCATTGCTGATACTTCACGGAGCGGCCGATAAGGTTACGGATCCGCAGGTGAGCAAGTTCCTCTACGAGAAGGCGTCGAGCAGGGACAAGACGCTGAAGCTCTACGACAGAGGGTACCATTGCATTCTCGAGGGGGAGCCCGACGACCGGATCTTCGAGGTTCTCGGCGACATTGTCTCGTGGCTTGATCATCATTGCTCGAAAATGTAGATTTTTTGTCAATGGTGATTGTTTATGTAATGTCACGTTTCGGTTCCTCCATGTTTGAACTCTGTAGTTATTGAGCTGATCTGGAGGATTTTAGAAGGTACCGACTAGGAGCGTTTTAAAAAACGTTAGGCGCTAGTCCAAAGGAGAAGACCTTTTGAAGATTAATCAGAAAATGAATCAGATTGAATGATTATTCACGAATTATAGAGAATCAATTGGAGACTAAACAAAGAGTAGCTAGGAATTAACGAGACATATGTCTAAATTCATTAATTTTTAGTTTTGTTCTAATTTTATAAATTGAGATCAAACTGGAAATCGAATTAATTTAATTCTTTTTAATTCGGATCGGTTCAGTTATTTCTAAGCCATCATTGTTAAGGGTGATTTCTCATAATTTCCCCTGTCTAAATTACTTTAGGAAACAAGTTTACGACCTGTCGGGTCTGAAGTGCAGCAAAACGACTTGTCGTAGCAAACCATCCCTTATCTATATCCGTTAAGTCCCATATCCTCTTAGCTTCTTTCTTCTTCACCATCACCATAGCCATGGCTGCTCTTGTCTCTCTTTCTCCTGCAACTCCTCTCACCAGAGCTCCAAAAGCTCTCCATTTCCTCTCAACCCATTTCACGGTTCTCATTCCATCTCTCTCCAATCCCATTTCCTTCTTCTCCATTTCAATTTCCACCCACAATCTTCTCTGTCGTCGTTTTTGCAGGGAAATTCCAACTTCTCGAGGTCGTACCAGAGCAAGTTCCTGTCTTCGAGGCTCCAGACCAAAGGGAAGAGATCGATATTAGTGGTTGTTGCGGCGAGAGGGTCTAGGTCGAAGCCTGCACCTCCGGTGGTGACCGAGGGGAGGTTCAGGCTGAACAATTTGGGGCCACAGCCTGGCTCGAGGAAGAAGCAGAAGAGGAAGGGTAGGGGCATAGCTGCTGGACAAGGGAACAGTTGTGGGTTCGGAATGAGGGGTCAGAAATCGAGGTCAGGTCCCGGAATCATGAGAGGGTTCGAGGGGGGTCAGATGCCTCTGTACAGGAGGCTCCCCAAGTTGAAGGGTATTGCAGGAGGTAATGGGTTGGGATGGTTCTTGTTTTGAGTTCAGGATTGTGTTGATGGGTTTGGTGGGTTTTTGATCAATGTGATTTGGTTGTGTTACATTGTGTGGTTTGGATTGTAGTTTACATGAAGGGTATGGTGTTTCTTTTGCATATGGTGACTCTAGCGTGCTGAAAGGTTGTGACTTTAGTCCTATTATAGGTTTTTTGTGAAGTCTAATTTTGGTGTGAATGTCTTGGACTTTGGGAATCTGTTAATGGGTTACTTAGGTGTTATGATTTTATTGTGTTTAACATTGCGTGAGTTTATTGCACACCATGATGTTTCTGTTTGGGTTGGTTGCTTTGGTGGTGTGCTTGTAGAGTTGTGAAGTATAATTTTGTTGACCATATGCCACTATACTAGTGGCTCCCCAAGTTGAAGGGTATTGCTGGAGGTAATGGGTTGGATGGTTCTGCGTGTGTTGATTCTTGTTTTGATTTCAGGATTGTGTTTATGGGCTGGTGGGTTTTGGTGTGGGGTTTTGTAGTGTTTGGTGTGTTGCGGAGGTTGATTTTGGTGTTGATGCCTTAGACCTTTGAAATTGGTTGATGGGTTACTTAGTGCAACTCCAATGTCTTAGACCTTTGAAATTGGTTGATGGGTTACTTAGAGCAACTCCAAATATGTCTGTATTAGGAGATATGATTTGGTTGTGCTTGTAGTGTTGAATAGTGTGTGTGGTTTGGCCTGGTTTTGTGTTTTTGTGAAGCCTAATTTTAGTGTTAATAGGTTGGTTACTTGAAGGCTATTGCAGGAGGTAATGGATGGATGGTTCTGTCTGAGTTGATTCTTGTTTTGAATTCAGAATTGTGTTGATGGGTTGGTGGTGTGATTTTAGAGTGTTTAGTGATGTGTGTGGTTTTGTATGTTGTTAATGTTGGCGACTTTGGTGGTGTGATTGTAGAGTGTTCAATAATGTGTGTGTTTTGGTAGTGTGTTTGTAGAGTGTTCAATAATGTCTGTATTCTGGTCTTGTCTTGTGTTCTGTGAAGTCAAGTTTTGGTATCACTGGCATAGGCTTTTGAAATCCGTAATGGATTACTTAGGCGATTTGGTTTTGGTGTGTTTAACATTGTGTGGTTTGGATTGGTGTTTACATGTGAAGTCTGATGTTTCTTTTGCATATGGTGACTAGTAATTCAGTGACTAGTAATGGATGGTTCTATGTGTATTGATTCTTGTTTTGAATTGTGTTAATGGGTTGGCGACTTTGGTGTGCTTTTAGAGTGTTCAATGTTGAGAGTGGTTTGGTCTGGTTTTGTGAGTTGTGAAGTCTAGTTTTGGTGTGGATGGCTTGGAATTTTGAAAATGGTTGGTGTCACTGGCTTTAGACTTTTGAAATCGGTTAATGGGTTAATTAGGTGATAGAATTTGATTGTGTTTTAACATTGTGTAGTTTAGATTGTTGTTTACACATAGAGTCTGATGCTTCTCTTGCATATGGTGACTAGTGATTTAGATTGTTGTTTACATGTAGAGTCTGATGCTTCTCTTGCATATGGTGACTAGTGATCCAATGTCGCCTTTTGCGGTAAAAGTCTGTGACTTTAGTAGTCAACTGGTCGTATAGCCAATTCAACACTACAATTTGAACTTTACCGTCTTTTTATAATACTAGAAAGAACAAGCATAGGAGCGAGATGGTTTTGAAATGAGGGTGTTATTTAGTATTGTCGTTTCCTATCTTTGTTGATTCTAAGAATCATCCCGAGCCTTGTAACAAAAGTGTACGCTTTGTTAGGCAGTGCTCATTTGAGCATTGTCTGGTTTCTCGCACTGAATTAGCATGTGATTGTCGGACTGATATAAAGAAACCAAACATATATTGCAATTATTTTACTTTACCAACATTTTGGTACTCGTTTCCCGCTAGGTATGCGTGTGGGGTTACCCAAGTACCTTCCCATCAACTTAAAGATGATCGAAGCTGCAGGATTCAAAGAGGGAGAGGAGGTTTCTCTCGAGTCACTGACGGAGAAGCGTTTGATCAACCCGTCTGGAAGAGAAAAAAAACTTCCCCTAAAGGTACTATACATGCACAATATATCTTGAATGCATAAAACTGAAGGTTTGTGTTCCACACTTCTAGAATCAAGAAATAGATAGAACCAGTGTTCTAAAAATCTCTGACCTGTCCGATTAATCCTATATAATTACCGATAAATTCTTCAATTTGATTTATTTTCCTATTAATCCCCGATTAGTCGCCATAAGGTCCTCTCCCTCGACCAACGCCTAGCGTTTTTAGAACACTAGATAGAACCGATAAAACTTTTGGGGGGAAATCCGAGTTAAATAGCTTGACTTCTAGAACACGATTCATAGCAAATAGCTTGAATACCATGTCTTGGCTCAATTACATATTTTCTAAACGTCATATTTAAACTTATATTAATATGGTCTAATACTATGTCTTGGCTCAATTATATTCCAAGCAACATATTTGAACTTTTCTCGTCTCCCCGTCGTATATTGATATGGAAATGACTAATTCTTCAATTCTGCATTCTTATTTGAGGGAAATTGGCAAAAAGATGTTGTGAACTTTGTTTTATGTACAAAATGTATGGATTTGTACAAAGATGACGAGAATGCAAAATTCACAGCACCCTCTTGCCATTAACGAAGCACACAACACCCTCTTGCAAAAGTGTCATAGTATAGAGCACTCTTTTGCCATTTTCCCCTGATCTTATTTGTGCTTTTGAATATCCAATCGGTTGTTGTGAATCACAGATCCTAGCTGATGGGGAGCTGAGCGTGAAGCTCACCATAAAAGCCCGAGCTTTCTCAGCAGCAGCAAGGGAGAAGCTCGAGGCATCTGGGTGCTCCCTCACCGTACTGCCTGGCCGGAAGAAGTGGATGAAGCCTTCGGTAATAAAGAACATTGCTCGCGCCAACGAGTACTACGACAAGAAACGCTCTGATGCAGCAGCAGGAGAAGCATCTTCTGCTTGAGCCAACCTTCACCAATCTCTCTCCCAATTTTTTTTCATCTGTATGTTTGTTTTCTTGTATTGATTGTAGCTGTAAAATTTGGCAATGTTTTGATCTGTAGTTGAAAATTCAGTTATTTGGGTTTGTTTCTCAAATTCCATATCTGAATTGAGTCCAATGGCTTGAAAGATGCCTTACTTTTCTCTTCTGTGGCTGAGGAAGACTCAAAAATTGACTGCAAAATGATTTTTATTTGTTGTCTGTCTTGTTATGAAACTGACTTTCTTTTAGCTCCCTTTCAAGGTTGGATGGCAGAAATGCCTGAGGCCGTTTTGAATTTGTCTCGTTCAATGATCATATCTCTTATTCTGTTAAATTAAGAATATTAAGTTGAAGTCGGGTTTGGAGAATTTTTTCTACTTTATAGGATGGCATCAAGACGGTTTCAGTGTGAATTTACAAATTTTTGTCTTCTGCTACATTTGATTGGAGACATGATTTCTGTCAAGTTCAGAGATTTTTGTCATTCATATCAGAGACAAAGTACTTGGAATATGATAAATACTTAATATCTTAATCCAATCGAATAAAAAACAAGTCATGAAAAATTTATGTTGAATTCACTCAAATTTCATTTCATGATCTCATATTCTGTTAAGTTTTTAACATCAACTTTAAGTCAAGTTTGAAAAAAAAGTCTACATTATAGAATGACATCGGGACGGTTTCAATGCGAATTTATTGATTTCTATCTTTTTTTCACATCAAATTGAGGACACATGAATTTTGTCCGGTTCAAAAACTTTTGTCATTAGAATGAAAAACAAAATTCATTCATTGTTTTTGTTAAACTCACTTACTCAGTTGCCATCGATGCCGGCTCAATCATAAAGCAGCCAAATCAACTTTTTAGTCTCATTCAAAAAATAAGCCTAGTACTTTTTTTTTTACTTCTAATTCTTATTTTAAGCCTCAAAAATATGTTCACAAAGTCCTATAAAATTCTGTAACCCATATTGATTGCAAACATGTGATGCCAAATGACCCATTTGGCAAAACGACAATCAAATGGAAATGCCCCAAATGGGAATGAGATCCTAAAAATCTTCACCTCAGATCCTTGATTGAGACCCACTTTCAGCTAAACCCATTTTGTGGCCTAATTACATAATTATTATAGCTAAAACAGCCGATATTTGGGGGAGTAATTAATCAACAAATAAATTAGGTGGGACACACCGATTCAAAGCAGAGTTGACTCATCAAAAGATAAGCAATAAATAAGGTTATTGATGTAATTAGTTGAGAAAACGTGGCCAAGTGTATCATTTGGGTCTCTATGTCTCTTCTCCGAAGCTGCTCATTTTCTCTCCTCCACGTGATTCAATATTCGAACCAAATTGACAATATATGCCATTTTATTTTGTTTGTATTATTTAATATATTATGCTTGGCAACTAGCAGGAATAAACAAATATAAAAATAAAACAGTGTGCACGATAAAATTAATAAGTGGTCAAAAATACCTCAGAAGAGAGAGAGAGAGGCACTTTTGTCGTCGTCATGCTTCTTATCACTTCGTTTCCTTTTCTCCTCTTTATTTATTTTTTAATATATTGAGGAAAAAATATATATATATTGCTCTGTGCTCTAATAGTCATCACCATCACCTTTACCTCTATGAAACCTAGAGAGAGAAGAGAGAGAGAGGCTGTTTTTGAAGAAGAGAGAGAGAGGCTGTTTTTGAAGAGACACACACATGGGCAAGGGCATCATGAGCCAGTGGTCAAAGAAAGCTCTATATAATTGTACTCTTCACTTCTCAGCTCCTCACTCATGCTTTAATTACTTTCAAACTTAATTTGCCTTCCATTAATGTGTGCATATATATTGCTTTGTTGGTGTACTATATATACACAGCTTTCTCTTTCTCTCTCTTTGATTTGCTTGTGTACTATACAAACCTTTTTCTTCACAGTTTCAAACCCTAGAACTCATCTATATATATGCATATCCTTATCCTTATCTCACAGTCTCACGCCTCTTTTCTCTCTCCCAAATTCTCTCTGGCCGAATCGGCCTCGTACCCGACCAAATCGGCCGCCTTCGTTGTGGATCGTAGCGACGAAATCATCGGTCGCGTTTCTCTCTCTCTCTCTTGGCCTTCTCTCGCGTCTCCTCGTCTTCGATCTCAAGTCCTCAAGCTCGCCGGACGCCTTCGCGAAGTCTCCAGGTATGGGTTTTAGGGTTTCGATTTGGGGCTCACTATTCTCTACAATTTGGATCTCACTCTTCTCTACGATTTGGGGTTGAAATCATGAGCTAGGGCTCCGTCTGGTTCGGCCACGGCCGGGAATTCTTGCTGGAACCTTAGATGGTCGACTCATTTTAGGTCCTCTCCCTGTTTTGGAAATTCGAACAGGATTTGCCCTTCCCCAGTTTTCAGAGGGATTGAACCCTCACCACACCTCACCACAAACAGTGAGATGTTCAACCACTGGAGTGCCAACTTAAGATTAAGGACTTGACGATGGTATCTAGTTTAACACTAAGCGTTTAAAAAGGTAGATGTGATGATTTTTTGGTTGTGTGAGTATTTGAGTTGAATTCTGTGTTAAACATGATTGAATTTTAAGTTTGAATGATTGAA
This sequence comes from Geranium brycei, assembly GCA_036897365.1. Classification (NCBI taxonomy): domain Eukaryota; kingdom Viridiplantae; phylum Streptophyta; class Magnoliopsida; order Geraniales; family Geraniaceae; genus Geranium; species Geranium brycei. Next base: position 4,913 of record JAYMTP010001366.1, on the reverse strand, counting down.
TTCTTTTTTGTTTCATATATTTGAGCTAAGCTAAGAATTTAAATTAATTTGACTATGCTTTATTCTGAAGTTGGATTTGTGATGTACTGATCCATAGCGCCGTCCCATCTCCGATGGAAATTTTAAACTCTTTCGACAAAGCCCAAAAGTTTCCGCCCCACCCTGCTCCAATCGGATCAGACACATTGGGTGTCCGCCGAGTTTGGTGAATTGTGATACCTATAAGTTTAGCCAGTCATGAGTTCTTCCTCATAAGGAGCTAGCAAAGTGTACGACATTGATGAATTGCTTCAGAATATATAATATAAACTCAACTCTACTTCCATATTTGAGCCATTGAACCTTAGAGATTAGAGTACAAACAATGAGGCTGAGCCTGTCTATCATTTCTGGAAAAGATAACCTGCTTTAAATCCACCAGAATTTTAACAAAATGTGACAGAATGACGCCGAGTCTCTCTCTATCCAAAACAAAATTAAGGTTTTGCTAAAACAAGTACAAAATGATAAATGTATCTGAAACCAAAAGAAAACAAAAGCTGAAAATTATAACTCTGTTGAAAAGAACCCAAGATAGAAGATCAACAAAAGAGCCAAACAAACTATGGTGCCTCTCCGAATCCATTTCAACCTCACAAGCCATCTCCAAGCAGAGAAAATCACAAGCAATGGTGCCTCTCTGGTGCTATCAAAATTATTGAAAAACAGTCAATAGAAGATACATACCGATGAGCAACAAAGCAAACTAATGTTGTAATAAAGAGAATGTCTAGAATTTACCTATCTTAGTTAAGGTGAAATTTACATTCCTCAGACACCCTTGGAACCATGGGTAACTCTTGAATTGCAATACTCTTGCCATGGACACCTTAAAATATGAAGGCTAGTTAAGGGTCAAATTTGGGCTTATGTGTGTTTTATAATTTTTTCGGTTTCGGCGGTTAACCGGAATAACCGACCGGCGTCGGCGGTTAACCGGACGTCCGGTTGACAACCCTGCCGGTGCCGGTTTCGGTTCTCACTTTTGGAAACCGGTAGTCACCGGTTCGGTTACCGGTTAGTCCTTCCGGTGCCGGTTAACCGGCTATGGACACCCCTAGACTAGATATTGGAGACGAATTTCTCATACACGCAAATTTCTCGTGACCCGCGAATTTCTCGCGTAGGATAAACTTTCCATTACAAATATGATGTGTTTTGATTAAAAATTGGAGGCACTTTGTACTTATTATTTCACACTTTCCATTACAAATTAGGAAATATATGGGAATACACCCATGCTAATTAGGAAACTAACTAACTAATACGAAATAGGAAATATCCTGATTGACATTTGGCACATCTTCATGCCTATATACTTCATTACTTCATCCTATATCCCGCTCTTAACTGCCTTTATTGCTTTCCACTTGCCCACCCCCTCCACCACAACTCAGTTAAACTAGATTTGATATTAAGTTGCTTTTGTTCAGTATTGGTTTGTAAATTTGTCTTCCTACTTCCCTTTACTCTTATAAATGTACCAATGTAATTGTCAAAATACATTCTACACTAAAAACCGACGGACCATTGATATTTGTTCAACAATTACTTCTTACCTTTCACGGTTACACAGTTGTTTTATTTAATCATTTTCAACCACAATCTTCAAATCTGATATGTCTCTATTTAGTTTGTTGGCACATAGCAATTTGTGGTTCAACATATACCGAGTCATTGAATATAGTGATATGGTGGGAGAACATCTGGAGATTCTGCTTCAAATCTTCTGTTGGGTTCATTTGGAGTGCTCTCTCCGTCCCAAATAAGTGTCATATTTTTTAAATGGAAATAAGTGTCATATTTCTTGTTTTGCAAGCTTGTTAGGTATTAATAACCAATAACATCCTTGGTTTTAACTAGTTACAACCCCTTAGTAGATAACATATGGGGATCATCAATAATGAGAGTATATATAGAAAATAAAGGATGAAGTCCTCTAATTCATAATCCTTGCTAAAAGCTAATGGGACACTTTTTTTTATCAGAAATGGTACACTTATTCTGGGACGGACGAAGTAGTTTGTGGCTAACTAATCTGGTACGAAGTAATTAGTGGATAATACATGGGGATCATGGGAATACAATGGATAAGAAAGGATGAAGCCACCTAAATTATAATCCCTGCTAAAAGTTAATGGCACATTTATTCTGGGACGGACGAATTAATTCAGGGGCAAACTGATCTGGTACGAACTGCTATGCTGAAATGGTCAGTCGTCATCCCTTGGCTGGCAAAAAACATTTTTTTGAGACTTTTGAGTTTTGAAGCAAATGCATTTCTAGTTACTACCTCCTCATATGTTAATATGGACATACAAACAGTTCTCTATTGTCATCAATCTTTAATAGACAATGTTAAACTTATCATGTAGGATAGATATAATCAAGTTGCCTCTTTTCTTCATGCAAAGGTGAATATTGCTATACTGCCCTTTCTCTCCGTATACTCTATAGCCTCAGATGGCTTGTTAGTTTTATTTTTTGAACTTTAAGTCTAGTATGGACATGTTTTGTTCACAAATCTAGGCTATGTTGTAAATGCTATTGTAAATCCATTTATATAATATTTCCTGATTATTAGACCACTATGAGAACCTATTCTTATGGCTTCTTATATTGCTGCTTATTGACTTCAGGTACATGCAACTATTGCTGAAACTGATCAGCCAATCAATGATTCACGAGCAGAAAACACTTACATTTGATTCTGAATTTTAGACAATCAATGATTCACTTAGTATATGATGGGTTGCCATATTACTTAAATTTATAGTAGATGTCATATACTAAAATATTGATTTATAGTAGATTTATCAATATTTAGTAATATATTCTAAACATCTATGATGGATTGTCTAATTGTATATGATAGGTTATTAATTGTCTAATCATGTCATATTTATCATATATGATGTTTGGGAAGATGTGATCTATCTATGCTGAATTTTAGTGTCAAACGAGTCTCCCAATGCAAGCGTCGATAAGTTTAGGGTTGTTGTAACTTCTTTTGTAGCCGAGCTTTCTGAGAAGAAAACATGGGCAAGAAAGGAGGGTGTGGGAAGGGCTCAACGGGGAACCCTGCGGCTCGTGGGCAAGTCACTTTGAGGGAAGAAACCAGCGGGATAAAGCAAAACAAAGGAGGTTCCAAAAATACCAAGTCTGCATTGAAACTTGGGCATATGCAGAAGCTTGCTGTATGGGCAAGTGGGGAGGCTTCTATCCCCTCTCTAGGAGCATATTTTGGGCGCCGCATGGCTTCTGTTGGTGAAGCTATGGGTGTAGTACCTGATCCTTCCTTGTTTCCTTGCCAAAGGTTTGGTTTTTTTTTCTTCTGTTTGGTTATGCTGATTGATGGATTGGTTGGTACTAGTGTAGTGGGTAAAATTTTGAACCTTGTTGATTGATTACAACTCCAAATCATTTCTCTTCAAGGAGAAACAAATTGATGTGCAACAGGCTTTGTTCTCTTATCTGGTTATCATATATAAATGTATTTTGCTCCAATTAATCTAGGTATAGTATCTCAATTATGCTAGTTAGTTAACTTATGTGTGTAATTTCAGGACTAGAATATTATAATTAAATGATCTCTCTTGATGTTATTATTTTGACCCACTCATGTTCTAGCAGTGCTAATTTCTTGTTACTTCATAATATAATAAAATCATCTAGAAGTTGAAGACTTAAAAGAGAGGATTATTAAATATGGTTAGATGGGTAGAAGTAGAAGCTTAATATTGGCATAAACATTACTTCACATACATAGTTGTTTTACCTTGGCGTTCCTGTCAATCTATTGCTAAGTGCTCTTTTACTGATTTTCTGATTATACAGATGTGAGACCGTTCTACAGCCTGGCCATAATTGCACTATTAGAATCAAGAAGAATACATTAAAGGCTCAACAGAGATGCCAGGGATCAAACTCTTACACGAAGAATGACGTGGTTTTTAAGTGCCACTTTTGTTCACATGGAAATCTGAAGAGAGGAACCCCAAAGGACCATATGAAACAGATATGTCCACCAAAAGACAAGCAATCTTCAGATCGAGAACCTGCAAATTCACAGCTTCGGAAGTGTGTCAACTTGGAGAAGGACACGAGAAGGGAAAATGAGACTAATAAGGAGATGGGTGTTGAAATTGGTGGCTTGGTGAAGGACGCTGGAAATGGGAATGAGAGCAATAAGATGGTTGCTGAGATTGCTTTGCCAGCAGTTTCTGCAGAGATCATCCCTATAGTAGACAGTCCTGCAACCCCATTGCCAAGAACTGGTGTTACTTTGTTGGATTCAAAGAAGAAAAGAAGAAACAGGACAGGGCCTAAGAAACCTGCTGAACCCGAAAGCAAACTTGCCTCGACAGACAATGAAAAATCTGACGCCTCAAACAAAAGGAGAAGAAAATCTTGGACCAGTTTGAAGGATATTGCTGAGAATGAGCGTAGTCGAAATGTGGCCAATTTGACAATCCCATTCATTTTATAACTATTTTGAGATGGATAATTGATATTTTGCTTAAACTGGTTCATTTATGTCAACTTCAATTATTTATGTGCCTTTTGTTATAGTTATTGGTCTCTCTTTCCTTAACCCCTTAACTCTTGATGACACATAAGATAAAAGCACGGTTTTCAACTACCCCTTTTAAACATTTTTTAAAAGTTATTCAAAATCAATTAAAATCTCAATTGAATATACCCCTTTAAACATTTTTTAAAGAGTTTCTTTCCATTTTTTATTTATTGTATTTTATTTTAGAGGAAACCTCATAAGACTACACCTAAAATTAACTGTTTCTCACTTAACCAACCATGAAAAAAGTTCAAACGCCCCCTTAGATTTACAATTTTATCACTTTGCCCCCACTATG
>JAYMTP010001365.1:0-24508 GCA_036897365.1 Geranium brycei | reverse complement strand
TGAATAATTTGATGAATAATGACATCAATTTGAAAATTTGATGAATAATTGAGAGCAATTTTAACATTTTACACATTTTCCCGTACAAAAATATTAGTCATTTATTAGGGCTTAAGATTTTGTTGCGCGGACAATTATAACTTTAATTTCTTTGAGCAGCCACGTGGCTCGTGACACGTCCATGCCAATAATTGCTCTTTACTATCTTCAACGAACCATTCTGTGTACAATTGCTAGCACCTCGGCTTCTCTCCACTTGCAAGCAAAGCTCTGCGTTTCTGCTTCGTCTGATCTCTTCTTCGAGCTCTTGTTTCAGCCACTGTAGCCTTCATCAGAGCTCCAAGCTCGCTGCTAAGGTCTCGCTCTCAGCTCTCGCTTTTCTCGCTCACTTCCTTCAATTTTCCATTGCATTATCTACTTTTGTTTAATGGTTAATTAATGCTTAACTTGGAGCTTTCTTCTTGTACCGATTTCCAGATCTGCTTTCCATCTCTGTCTTCTATACTAAATCTGCAACTATTTTGTTTGTTGTATTGTTCTTCTCGTAACTACTCTCACTATTTCCTTCTCTTTCCCGAGAAAATCTTTTCCAATCACTCCTTTCAGTCCTTTGTAAAGTAATTTTTGTATCGTTACTCATGGGTGCGCATCAATAATTTTCCGGGAAATCAGTGTTCTGTGTTTCACGATAAGCCCTAAAATTCACTGAAAATTTCATAAACACCGAAGAATTCGTTAATTTCATCTTGTTCTGGTAAATCTGAGTAAAATGCTTCGATTTCTCGTCTGCTTGACGGTCATTGCGCCGTACCTGAGCTGTTTCTCGCTTGCGAGCGACGATACGTGCTCGGGGATCGTGCCGATGAGGAACCGGAGCAATAAGATCTCGATCGCCGATTTTGGAGGTGTCGGCGATGGAGAGACTCTGAACACGAAAGCTTTTCGGAAAGCTATTTATCGAATCGAGCATCTGAGGAGGAGAGGAGGCACTCTTCTGTACATACCTCTAGGGGTGTACTTGACCGAGAGCTTCAATCTCACTAGTCACATGACTCTCTACTTGGCTAGAGGTGCTGTGATCAAGGCTACTCAGGTACTCATTCTAGATTTATTCAATGTTCTTCAGTATGTATTGATTGGATTTGGGAACACTTATATTATTAACTGAATCGTGCAAAAAAATCGTGTATTGGGTTGTTTTACTTCCTTATACTGAGTAATTTGGTCAGCACATACAATTTGATCTGTTGCGATCAAGTAAATAGAGAAATTGGAGAAAATGATGAATTTACTTGGGATTGTGGACGATTTAGCAGTATGCGTATTTTGGGACCACTGAGTAGTTATTTAGTAGCTAGATGCCATTATAATTTGTGGTTGTGAAATGTGATTGTGGTGGAGGTTTAATTTGGCTTGCATGTTGGAGGTTGAGAGATCTCCATGAAACTATGAGGGGTCCAGAGCTTGTTTTCAGCATGGCTCCATGTGCTATACTCTTACGTTTGTCATTATAATAGCAGTAACAGTTTGTAATTAATTTGCTGGTGAAGCTAGATGATTGGCCCATGGTGTAGTTTTGGGATAAGAATAATTTAAAACAGTGCAAATCTCGATAGCTACCCATTGTCTAAAACCGACAGTCTCCTTTTTATAAAATACTAAAACATCAGTTTCAAGTTGCAGCTGTAGGCGTGAAGAACGATTTGTATACAAGCCCACTCCAATAAGAAGCCATCATTTCCTTAAAATAATGATTTGAGTGAAAAGTAAGAGATAAGTTAGTCATTGTTTATTGCTATATAGAACAATTGGATTTCCTGTTGCATGAAGCCGTAGAGCACTCCTCGAATATGCTGATTTTGAGGCAATGTATTAGGGGCATGGGGTCCAGTTCGGAGTATTTTTATATTGGTTGGATCTTATTCTATGACTATTGACTACTGAGTGGTACTGTTCTATAATAGGTTTTGATAATTTATCAGCCTGTTAATTTTTTGCTTCCCCTGTGAACATGAAACCTCAGTCCATATAGTTACACTTACAGGTCAGGAGAGACATTGCGAACTATAACTGTGATGGGTTTAGATTAAGGGATTGCAATTTTCCTGCTTATATTCTACTTATTGCGAGTGGTTATATATACAATTCTCTCTGAATGACATATACCTTGAGGGTTTCTCTCAAATTCCATTTGTTACAATAAGGATGAGTCCAGTTTCATGCCAGGACGGTCCAAATCTGGGTTGTTAACTGTTTAAGTGAAGGAGCCGCCATTTTGTTATTTGCGTCTAAGTTTAATCTTCTCCTTTTAAGAAGATCCATACATACTTTATCGTAGCATCATGAATTGTGTTCCTGTATACAACTTTGTTCTAGACATGAATGATTCTGTATGTATATTCTGCGGCTCTGTTTTAATTAATTTATACTACATGTGACCTTTTCCCTGATCGATGCTTCAGGATACTTCAAATTGGCCTTTAATTCCTCCCTTGCCATCTTATGGAAGAGGGCGGGAGCGCCCTGGAGAGAGGTATATAAGCTTTATCCATGGAGATGGAGTTCGAGATGTTGTAATTACTGGTGGGTATTTGCAAGCATATGGTGCATTTGATTGCCATGGCTTATCAGATAAATTTATATATACCTTCCTTCTTTTGTAGGTGAGAATGGAACAATTGATGGTCAGGGTGATGTTTGGTGGAACATGTGGAGGCACAGAACTCTCAGCTTCACCAGACCAAATCTCGTTGAATTCATAAGCTCAAGAAACATTATAATCTCGAATGTGATGTTTCGGAATTCTCCCTTTTGGAACATCCACCCCGTCTATTGCAGGTAATAACCAAGCACTTAGTATGGAATTTGTCAATAACCTGTTTATGTTCATATCCAATTTAATTTGTCCATCTTAGATGGACAAACAAAAATAAAATTGTGAAATGTAGTTCAAAACTAGTAGTCTTTACGGTTCAGATGTGCATGATACAGATTTAGGCAGTATGGTTGTTAAGCCGTTAGTTAATTCATGATACGAGTCACTCGATTTTTGGTGAATGGTGTATATGTCCTACCATTCTGGGGCACAGACATCCCCTTAATCTCTGTTGTAGGTTACTGTTGATACATATTATGACGACTTGTCACTTACTTCATTGCAGCAATGTTGTTGTCCGATATGTAACCATATTGGCGCCAGCTGACTCTCCCAACACTGATGGAATCGATCCAGGTACTTAACATATTTGCATTTTGTTCTTCATTGTTACATTCAACTCAATTTTGGTTCTTCGTAATTCATACTTATGCATGCAAAAACCACATCCTGTACATGGCGATGAATGAGAATTGTCGCAATATAACTTTCTCTACCCTCACTACTTTTGCATGGTCTCAATGGGTGTAAACCAGCTGAATTGAGCTCAAATTTATTTTTTGGTGCTCGGCTTGAGCTCAGGCTCGAATGAGTTTATACAGTCAAGTTCGATCTCGACCCAGAAAAGAATAGTCATGTTCGAGTTTTGGCTTGACTCAATTCAATTCCTCGAGTTTACATTATAATTATTTTTAATAAATTACAGGCAAAATGGTAGTTTACTATACCTAAGTAAAATATATGATTAACAAAATACTAAATGATTCGGCTTGCAAGCTATCGAGTCCATAAAGGTTAGGCTCGAGTTCGATTATTAATCGAGTCTCACCTTGAGCTTGAAATGGGCTCGAGCTCGATAATAACGAATTAAGGCCAAATATTTAAAGACTCGAGTTTGAGCGGCTCGTCAAGGGCTTGACTCGTTTACAACCCTAATTGTTTCCTGTGGACAGACCATGCATCTAAATATTGGCATACTCCTATAAGTAACCAAGTATGGAATTTTGCTGCTAATAGCAATGTCCGTGAAATCTGAGCTATGTATGTGTAAACTTGTTTTATACAGATTCAAGCTCCAATGTCTGCATAGAGGACTCCTACATTTCCGTCGGAGACGATCTCGTGGCCGTGAAGAGCGGATGGGATGAGTACGGGATCGCCTACGGCCGCCCCAGTGTCAACATCACCATCCGGCGGATAACAGGATCGTGCCCGTTCGCCGGAATCGCTGTCGGGAGCGAAACCTCCGGCGGGGTGATGAACGTCCTGGCTGAGCACATAAACCTCTTCGACATGGGGGTCGGGATTCACGTCAAGACCAACATCGGCAGGGGAGGGACGATCAGGAACCTGACCTTCACCGACGTGTACATGAAAAACGCGAGGAAGGGGATAAAGATCGCCGGAGACGTTGGTGACCACCCCGACGACAAGTACGACCAGAATGCCCTCCCTGCCGTGAGTGGCATCACGATGAGGAATGTATGGGGAGAGAAGGTTCTGCAGCCGGGTTTGATCCAAGGGATCAAGAACTCTCCTTTCTCTGGGATCTGCCTCTCTAACGTGACACTTCACGGTGATGCGACGAAACCAGGAATCACTCCGTGGAAGTGCTCCGATGTGAGCGGTTCTGCTCTCGTGGTCAGCCCGTCGATGTGCTCGGAATTGACCAGCTCCGACAAGGCAGGTTCGTGTTCTTCAATTTTATGAAAATTATTCTGAATTTTTCCTATTTGTTTAGGTAATGAGGACTGTACAAGTTATTCAATTTCAAATATTTTACGAAACATCATGCTGAGCCTATCTGATTCGAGGATAGGGATGACAAAAATGTCTGAATCTTGTGACCTCAACGGGATAGGGGCGGGATTACTAAATCAGGAGGCAATATACTCCGAATTCGACGTGGTTTTGCCAACTCGATGCCTCTAATTTAAAGGGTAGAGGACGAGTATAACTAAACCCGTTTTGACCCAAAGGCCACCCACCTAACCATGAGAAAGTAAATCAGCTCAAACTCCTAATCATGAACTGCTAGATAGTACACTTTAGTATACCTAATTTAGTTGTTAGTGTGTGGCGGTAGTTTGACTTTTGAATTTTTAGAATATTTTGTTAGTAATAAAAATGACAAAATTACTCTGAATCAAAAAAAAAATACTGAGGTCTTTAGCTCTAGATGTATCACGTAAAAGCCTAAGTTAATGGACAGAGAGAGACTCGTACAAACACAATTGTCATTAATATCTAAAAAAACACTCCTCTATTCATTGATATTATAAACTGATACATAACTATTAGTGGTAACATAACATAATATCACACTCACTCCCTCCAAATACCGGTAACTAATAAAATGTATTAAGTTCCCTGGCGGCGCGGTTTTGGAGCCAAGGCTCGTACTTGGTGTCGTTCTCCTCGCAGAAGAAGGCGACTTGTGCCATCGACAATGGAAGCCGCTCGAATCCATCAATTCTGATTCGGTTTCGGTTGGGGGGAGGAAGAGGTACTTAGCCTGAGCTGTTATGTTCACATGTGAGTTCAAAGTCCCACATCGGAAGGGTATTGAGAATAAGGAGGGTTTATATACACATTAGACCCTAGACCCACAAGGCTAGTCTTTTGGGTCAAAGGTGGGCTCTAATGTGTGTATGGGCTTTCCTTGAGTGCTCATCCTAGGTAAGGCCCGGATCTCCCCAACATGAGCGACGGCCGCGAAGAGCGACGGCCGCGAAGAGGAGGAGCATGACCGCGACGGTATTAACGGTCACTTTAGCCATAGTTGTTTGTACTACTGAAGAAGCAAGCTATAATGGGTTTTTAAGGGTCTACTCTACGCACATATATATTTATAGGTTGGCATGAGACCTTAGGGCTTGGAGGCTGACATCATCAGGCAAGTCGGTTCGGTCAGTTGGTTACTTTCCTAATTTTGCCTGTGCGTACCAATTAATGTGGGCCCAATTTAAAATTAAAACTAAATTGATACCATTTGGTTCACTTTAGTTTGATTTTGAACTTATTTCAGATTGTTCTGAACGGGTTTTTACGAGATTTTGGGTCGGTCTTGACTTAGTTTTTCGCTGGCTCAATATTTTTGGTTAAATTAATAAAGATCGGTAGCCTAAAATGAGTCACATGTTTAAATCAATTGATTTTTGCTTTGGTTTTATTTTTTATTAGTTTTTATTTTATGAACTAAAATTGATCGGTAGAATTTTGGTTCAGTTTGGTTATTTTTTAACAGCCTTAGTTAATATAATATGGCCTGAAAACGATATATGGTAAAATCGTTCCACCCACTGACATGTAAAACATATACGAGTTAGATCAAGTAATTTTGGCGATCATCTCAGAGTTTGATCGCCTAAAAGCTTAAGTTGATGGGCAAGGCTTAGACATGAAACTCCAAACACAATTGTCTTTAATATCTAAACAAAACGCTTTTATTCATTGATAATTTGATATAAACTGGCCTAAAGCAGGCAGTACATAAACCAAAGGAACGTAGAAATAAAATCGAAACTACACATTAATTCACCAGAGTTGTTGAATATCCTCATGCTCATTATGGTCGTCGGTCACTCGATCCTTGTTGCTCGTGGAAAATTTTCCCAACCAGTCTTGGAACCAGCTGGCCTCGTCGTTCCTGTATCGGCCGAACCGGCGACCCTTGAGCTGACCGGTTCGGGCGATTTCTCGGTCGGTGGTTCGGACTTGGACGTCGCCGAAGAGGAGGAGCATGATGGGGACGCTAATGTAGTTCACTTTAGACATGGTACGAGAAGCAATAATCAGTAGAAATTCTCAAACATAATAATAATAATAATTGTCTATAAGGGTCTACGCTTATATATATTGGAGAGTGAGCTAAATCAGGTAATTAAGGTCCGTTGCTTTCCTAATTTTGGCGGCGCGTGAGTTCCGATGATCTCCACCGTACACGACAGTTGGGAAATATGTTGTCTTTCTTGGTTTATTATGTTCTCGGTCGGTGACGTCATCAGGCAGGTTAGTCAGTTGGTTACTTTCCTAATTTTAATTTTCCCAAAGCTCCATCGTTTTTGGTTTGATTTTCTATCTAAAATAAACACCATAAAATAAAAGGTCAAATTCATTTGTTTGGTTAGGTTTTTATGAACCGAATTTCAGAAAATCCTAATAGTTTATATCGTTTTGACTCATTATTTGACTTACTGATTTTCGGTTGAATTTTTTTAACCGATTTTCATTAAATTTTCACATTTTAAGTCAGTCTTGACTTATTGCTCGAATTTTTTTTGACTTACTAATTTTCGGTTGAATTTTCTTTTAACCGATTTTTATTAAATTTTACATTTTAAGCCGGTCTTGATTTATTGCTTGACTCGTTTTTCATTTGCCCAACATTTTTAGGTCCAATTAAGAAATAAAAGTCAAGTTCATTTGAATTTTCATGTTGTGCTCGTTATAAACATATACGTTAGATAGTGAAAGTTATGTGTTATAGTTATTGATCATTTTGGTTCGGTTTCTTTTCAGCTGATTTTTATTTATAAGAATCATATCTAAATTGTACCCGATGGATTCATTGTAATATATAACTAAAACCAGTCTACTATTTATGATTTTTAATTTTTCAAATAAAATTTCTCTTAGAGATTAGTGTGTAGCCGTTAATCTACACGTTCAATAGTGTCAGTGACTACTCAAATATTGCTATAGTTGATATAATATATTGATTCCTTTTATAGCATGCATGATTAACAATCCTTAATAAGTTAGGAGAAGTGTTCAGTCACAAATTAGTCATGTTTAGCCAAAAGTGCATTGCTCTTATTTGTATGGTTTATACTTTATTATTTGTTTCTTGGTGTTACATTATTGGCTCCAAACCCTTTTTATAGGCCTCAAAAACCAAAAATGTGGGTCAAAACCATTGCTCTCTAATGGTGGGGTCTCCATATCTTTCCACTTTCATATTTAGATATAAAACCGAATCCTCCATTTTCCCTTTTCAAATAATCAATTAGATAAATAGTTGAGTGCCCATTTTATAGGTAGAATTAAACAAAATAAATGAGATTTTATATAATGGGTCAAAGTTCATAATTAATTATTTATTGAGAAATGAACACATTGTCAAATGACAATTTTATTAAAATTTTGATATCGTACAAAACAAGAATTTTAAAATTCAATTAGGTGATAGTATTGCACCGGAACGAAGTTAAGAATCAAATTTAGCGAAGGTGTTAAAATTAATTTGATCAATGATAGGAACTCGGTGTTCATGATGTGATGAGTATTGCTAAACTTGTTTTGTTTTCATCCGGACATAAATTTCAATCTCGTCAAAGACCAATAAAATAATTCGCGAAAATTATTAAATATGTTATGAATTCATCCATTTTTATTTTTAAAAGAGATGATTCTTGTTCACTATGGTGAACTGTGACACATTTTCATGTCACTACGATGAACTATTTTAAGAGTCAGTTCAATATGAACAACTACTTTTAAGCGTCACTGTTTCCAACAGAGTTAATTTTGATATGAAATGTCCATACTGCCCTTGTATTAGAATTTTGAAATAAATCTAAAAAAATATTTTTAAACTTTTTTAAAAAATTATTTTTTTATGAAATAAATAATTAAAAACATATTTCAATATTATTCCTCTTTTTTTTAAAAAAGTTTTTTTCGAAAAAAACATTAAAAATAAAAAAAACGAATTTAAACAATGTTTTTTTATTTTTAATATTTTTTTTTTAAAAAAAATAATATTCAAATCAGTTTTTATTATTTATTTCAAAAAAATATTTTAAAATATTTTTTTTAAATACAGGGGTATTTTCGACATTTAATAACATTTGAAAGTTAAACAGTATATTTTCCATCTGTTTTAACGGCGTTAGGGTAAAATGACACATAAAAATAGTGTCCCGTATTAAACTTACTCTTAAAATAATTCACCGTAGTAACATGAAAATGAGTCATAGTTTACCGTAGTGAACATGAATTATCACTTTTTAAAATCTAGAGTTGAGGTGGGGTTGAGAGCAGTGTAACAATAGTATTTAGACCTTAAGTTGTGGGTTTTGACAAGGTGGCTGTTGGGTTGGTGGCACGGGACTCGTCGGACTTTGTGGTTGTCCGGGAGGGCAGGTGTGGGCCGAATTGGGTGGAGGCGTGGGGAATTTTGCAGGCGGTGGAGTGGGCGCGGAGTATGGTGGTCGGTCAGGTGGTGATTGAGTCGGACTGTTTGCAGGCTGTTCAGGATATTCTTGAGTTGGGTCCTTTACTTTCCCCTTTTAGTTTGCTGATTTCGCGTATTAAGTGTGTCTTGGGTGGTTTGTCGGGTTTTTTCTGTTAAGTTTGTAAAGCGTTCAGGGAACAAGATAACCCACTCGCTTGCAAGGACTGCAGTGTCGGGGTCTGGATGCGATTTTGATGGGGACAATATCTCGTCTTTTCTTGTTCGCTTTTGCTTGGATGATCTATAATATCTATTTAGTTTTGTTTCAAAAAAAAGGAATAAAGCAGATTATGATCTGTTTTGACATTCTTTACACAAGTCGTCTCCTTCCACTATAAACAGCATATATATCTTGTACCAAATGGAATTATTATTATTATCAAGTTGACTGGTATATGCTTCAAATTAGTATTTATTTAACTACTTCAAATGAATAAATAACCTATTTTTTTCTTCAAATTCAATGTTTTAATTAATTTTAAATATAAGTTTTTGTTTTTTCTGTAAATATAATGTTATAATAAACTCATGGTAATATCTTCACTACTATTATTGGAAAACATTGGGTATGAAATCAAACAATACTATTACGAAGAGTTATTATAGTCTATGGATGAATGAATCGTGATGTACGCGTTGAATATTTAATTAATTAATTTTTTTAGGGAAAAACATGAATATTATTAAGCAAATAACCCGGCCTAATGTCGGACAGCCGAAACAACAGATGGTGGAATAGACTCTGCACCGTGATCCCAGCTACTGTTAGTTAAAGCGTGCCTAACTAATTTATGAGCCACGAAATTACAAGAGCGACGAATAAAATAAATAGAAACACATGTCCTGGAAGTGGACAGTACGCAACAACAGTCGCTAATGATACCTCCAAAGATGTTCGACTCGACCCGTTCATTAACTTGAAATTTAAATGTTTGTTTATAAATTAAATATCATAACTAATTTCTTACACTTAGGCAAATAAGTATTTTTATGAGTTGTGGGCTGATTAAGTCTTTGAGCTTAAATTGGGCCGACCTGTGACTAAATCGAGCCCATGGACCAAACACATGAAGCAGATGGGTGAGATTCGTCAGCCCACTAAAAGACCCAGCTAATCTTTACTGTGGGCCCAGCCCATGTTATTCACGCGCGCGGTTGAGAGCTACACTCTTAGTACGTATCCGTACAGCATAATCATATGGCGCCAAAATTCATTTTCTAAAATAAAATAAAATTAGAGATGAGATGAGATGAGATTATTAAATTCGGTGAATTTAGTTCTTTGTCATCGCTGTGAAGGCAAGATGTCCTGAAACTATAAGGAGCGAAATAGATTCAAAATTTTCATTTTGATATTGTAAGTGATAAATTATTAAATTCTTCTCAAACCCGTCATATTACCATCTTTACACATGATTATATCAACTCGACGAGAACTGTTGTATCAAATTCAACGAGTGGGGTATGACATTATGTTAAATTTGCTCTTATTACATCATGTTGTCATCCATACAATAACAAAATACTCTGAAATTGAACGACATTATAAAATAAAAGACGAAAATATTAAATCTACGTCAAACACACCATATTGTCATTTTTACACGTGACAATAGAATTAGCGAGTGGATAATATTATATTACCAAGTCATCGTACGAACCAAAAACATGTGTATGGCCATGTTACTACTAACGAACACTTTGACCAAAGTATTTTAACACTAACACCTAATTAGGAATTGACCCTATACTATATGTTTATATACATCTGGTCCTATCTGAAGCCTTATAATAATAATAATATTATTATTATTTTCAATTTAATAATATGATGGAAGCATTGACCATGACCATATGAGATGGGTTTGGGTGAGCGCGTGGTATGCACTCTCTCTGGCATTGGCCAGTTGTCATTTTCCACGATAACGCGGTTACACGAATGAATCACCCAATCATATTTCTTTATATAGCCCAATGACAAGTGCCATGCACTAATATTCTTATTCTTTGTTTCTTTACTCTATTTCATTTTCAACTTCACACACATTTTATAATATGCATAAACAAGTTAGATCAACACAATATTATTTGATATTTTAAAGTTATTCAAATTAATGGTTTATTAAAAAACATAATACTATATAGCACGTTTAATTCATTTTTATGGGTCACTTATAAACATATGGTTTCATAAATAGTTCAGACGGTTTAAAATTATGACATAAGGCATGTTTGAAATAGATTTTGTTACTATTTCGTTGGATCGAGAATGATGTGTTTCATCGAATTCAAGACATTTTACCTTTTTACATGAGTGATAACATAACGAGTTTTAGAGAGGTTCGGTGATTCTTGTACTTTATCTTTTCAGGTCATAAATATTGAATACTTGTTAGGTTAAAAAAAATATATTATCCCTAACACAACCCATTTAAGAGGATGGGTGTAATAAAATCAATTAAGTAGATCAATTTCGGATACATTATTTTAGTGAAGAGATCGTGAATTCGAATCTTAGCGATAATAGTTGAGTGTGATTTTTTGATAATATTTAGAGTGTGTAATTTTTTTTAGTGAATGAAAACACATTAACATCATATTTTTGTATTAAATTATTTACGTTTTAAAAGGACAAAATAGAAGCTCAGCTTGTGGAAGTTGAATCAGTCAGCAGATGGGCTTTTTGCTATTCATCACTCACACTCTCTCTCTCTCTCTCTCTGTGTCTCTGACCAAAGACCAGTCTCAGTCTCTGTCTCTGCTGATTCACTCGTTTTCTTTGGTCAAAATTTTCAAAATTTCCACATTCCATTAAGAATTCATAGTCAACTCCACAATTCAGCTGAGAGCAACCTCTTCACCTGCTATAAATACAACTCCTTCATTCCCTCTCCTTCCTCAGCTCCTTCTCAACACTTGCCACTTGCTTTCCTCTCCTTTGCCACTCACACAGAAACCTCCATAGCTCCTTCTGTCATTTTCTCAAGAAAATCAGCCCAAACCCATTTGGTCAAAACTCAAATTCTCACCCTCCCATGGCTGTGATCTCCTCGTCTTCTGAACAGTGTTCTAAAAATCTCTGACTGGTCTGATTAGTCCCCGCCGAGGCACTATCTGCCCGATTTGCGCCTAGCGTTTTTTTGAAACACTGCAGTTCTTCTGCATCTAAACAGTTTTAGCTTCTTGTTGCTGCTGAGATATTAGGGGGGATGGAGAATTGGGAACAGAAGACGCTGATAAGCGAGCTGCTCCAGGGGTTGGAGATGGCCAAGCAACTGCAAGGCCAACTGGGTTCATCATCAGCATCATCGCCACCTGAAACCAGAGAAATGTTAGCACAGAGGATATTGACTTCGTACGAGAAAGCTCTGATGATTCTGAACTGGAGCGGGGCAATGGTGAAGGCCCCGGCCGCGGGAGGACCGGCCAGTGCCTCTGAATCTCCACTGTCCATCAATGGGAGTCCTTGGAGTGACAACAACCTCGACCAGGGTCAACAAGAAGACAAAAGTGTCACAAAAAAGAGGTGAGACTTGGTCTCCAGTTATGATTCCATTATCAACATATTTATCACTTTACACAGTTACTTGAATGCTAATTCTAGTACTGATGCAAAATGTGATGAATTTCAGGAAGTTGATGCCTAAATGGACAGATCAAGTGAAGATCAACTTTGAGAATGGGTTCGAAGGACCTCATGAAGATGGACACAGTTGGAGGAAATATGGCCAAAAAGACATCCTGGGAGCTAAATATCCCAGGTAATAAATCTTAACCTGTCTTTAGACTTTACCACAAACTAATATTCTAACAGAAGTAAGACAATAGTCGGGCGAATAATACCTAAGTAGATTAATTTAATCAGAAATTAATCATATTAATATTTTTCTAATTTTTATTCAATACAAAGTTATATAAAGGCACGATAAAAAGGATGAACTATACTGTGTAAAAGTAATAATAGTAAATATTTAAAATATAAAAACATTTACATTTTAATATTTTTTACATTTATATCCTTCAATAAAAAAAACATTAATGTCATCAAAAGTGTCCAACTCTTATTCCTCTCCTAATACTTGTTTAAGGTGTTTTAAATTTTGATTTTAAAAATTAAATTAAATCGGGTGGGTGTTGAAAAAAATCTTGGCCTAGGCTGATTTTGAAAACACTTCCCCGCTTAGTCCCTCCACGACTTAAACCGCCCAACTATATAAAATCGGATCGGCTTTTCTAAAAATCTCCGGCTGGGCCGATCTTTAGAGCACAGTCATGAACAGAGAAGAAGACAAAGTCAGAGAAATTTAACTATGTTATTTGTTTCATTTGCAGAGCCTATTACAGATGTACCTTCAGGAGCAGCAAGAACTGCTGGGCCACAAAGCAAGTCCAGAGATCAGAAGACGACCCTTCCATCTTCGACATCACGTATCGAGGCAGGCACACCTGCAGCCATCCAGATCCACCCAATCCAGCGCCAGCATCGCCTGAGAAACAAGAAAATGACCATCAGATGCACCAATCACAGGAGGCGCTTTTCAATTTCCGAGCCAACCTGAGAGTCAACACTGACCTGGACAATAACGACACCAGCTCCCCCTTCCCTTTCCCCTCAACGTCGTTCGGGTGCATAAAGAGTGAAAACTACACCTTGTTGCCTTCCCCGTCGTTTTTCTCCCCCTGCACGCCCGAAACAAACTACTTTTCACTGCCTCCGTGCCACATGAGGTACTTTGGAGGGGATCAGAACCTGCGGTCTTGCACGTCTGATCTCACCGAGATAATATCAACCAATACTTCTGCTGCAAATTCTCCGATTGTGAATTTGGACTTCTCGCTTGATCCGGTGGAGATTGACCCGTATTTCCCCTTTGGCAACTCGGGATTTTTTTCATAGAAGTGAAAGCTGAATAACATATCCCGCATTGAGGCTGCAACACACTAGATGAGGTTATTTGCAGATTCTAGTAAGAGTAAGTGTTCTTGTAATATTCAGCAAGTTTTTATGATTTTTTTGAATTGCAGTTGTAGTTGCTTCAGCATGTAGAGTTGTATCCACTGAAACAGATTATATGATAATACAAAAATGTCAACTGAAACATGTTCTTAGTCCTCAACCAAGAGGCGATCAGAAGATAAGATCACACAGAAAAATGGAGCCACTCAAATGCCACAGAAAAATTCAAATAAGAAAATCCGTTAAAACTAACATTACTCAACAGAATAGTTAAAATATAATTCGATAAAGTGTTAGTTTAAGAATTGGGCCATAAAAATTCTACATGGTTAAAGTTGAAATACATGCATTTTGTTCGAAGGAAGGAGATTCAAGTAGGATTATAAACTTCTGTGAGGAAAATAGAGCATAATGTTTAAATCATAAACTTAAATATTCAAAGGCAGGAGATTATATGCTGCAATGACAAACTAACAAGGACTCTGAAGGTAGATCAACAGTGTGAATAACCCGTAGTTGCTTTTCAGGAGTTCAAGGTACTGAAAACAAAAATGAAACTGATGGGAAATGGAAATCCGCTTGTAGGCGAGATTTGATGCATCAAAATGGGTAAGGGAAAGAGATAAGTTCAAGTGAACAAAGAATGTGGAACACTTGCATAAGATACTGGAAGAGATAAAAGATGCCATTTCTCAAGAACAACATTAGAAGTGAATCATTTTGCATTTTTAGGTTTCCTTAGAGCTTGCATCAACGCCTTCACGATAAACAAGTAGGTAAGAGTTAGAAGTGACTCGGCTACACCATGTAATGAATCCACATTGGACAAAATGCGCCACAATGCACCTTAGCTGTTCATATTCAACCAAACGCACATCAAGTTAATTATCTACACATGCCAAACCTCATTAACAGAACCAGAATAAAATTTTGTAAGATAATATCATTTACCATAGATTCCAGCAGGAACGCTCACAAACTGTTTTTTAGTAGTTAAAGGCAATGGACAGTGACACTGAAACAGCTATGATATGAACACATGTCCCAAATCCTAATTGATAAAACTGAGATAGTGTTTGTTTTTTACTTAATGCTTCTGGTAAAATTAACACTGAATATAACCTGAAACTCAACAAGCTGATCACAAAACTCCCTCCAATCTGTGAAAGAATTCGACAATAGCTACCAATCTGCAATGTTCAATTGCCATAGAAACAGAAATTCACCCAAATTCATCCACAATTTCAATTTCTGCCCAATTCCTGGAATTCCAAATCACAGTTCCTCTAAACACAGCAACAAAACTGCAAAAAATTAATAGAAATAGAGGTAAATTAGAAACTTACGGAGCAAACTTGGATTTGGTGATGAATTAGAAGAATCCAATGTACTGAAAGACCGAAACCGCGAAGAGCTGTGAAGCTATGCTCTGAGAATCAACGGTAGGTCTCCATGGATCAACGAGCAGTAGAGAACAGCTCGCCTATTGGAGCTCAAATCCCTAATCCTTGAAATTTTCCCGGGAAAATTTCAGATACTTTTGCAAGAAAAAACTCAGAACCGCAAAATGTATGAGCAAAACAGACGGTCATATATACTGTTACACGAGACGATGATCTCGCATGATTCTGACCGTTGGATTATTATACTTTTTGCGGGCCCTTTACCACTAGTTATCTATGAATCACCGGTTTTTACGAAGAAAAGTTGTAATATTTTATTTCTTTTGATGCTAATTGGATTTGTGAGTTAAAAAGTAAATATATACTTTCGTATGCGTATTTTAATATGATTTGGTTTATAAAATATGATTTTCTTTCTTGTTGTAGAGCAAGAACGTATAGTTACTGAGTAATTCTTATTATATTTCAAAATATTAATATTATTGGTTGCTTGAATTTAGATATTTATTTAAATTTATGTATCAAAAAATAAATTGAGGGTATAATGAATAAGTTGTATATCTCAAATAATTTTATCAAAATTTGTGAATTCACAATAATTTCAAATTTGGTCCGTATTCGCTCAAATTTAGTCTAACTCAACTCATAAATTAGTTTGGAATTGAAACTCAAATGCAACCGATCCGAGCCGGTTAGAATAAAAAAATTAAACCATCTGTACGGTTATAATTAACCCGTCTCCACACATACAATTCCGATTATGGTTCTAAAATCACACATTGTGAAGTCATGCTTGGCACTAGCATTAGGTGAATATTGTAATCTCATTGACATTTTAAGTACAGTATGATATCAATGATTGATTCTAGCATGGGGTGAATCGTAATATTCCCAATATCATATTTTATAAATCATGTTCGTTGAGTAAAATAAATTTGTATTTAATACATCGTTGTGTCTCAAATGGGGCGTGTATATGCATAAAAGAATTATAAATAAAATCATTAAAATATTTATTAGGATTAATATGAAAAATGACTGTACTAATTTATCCTCGAGAGCGTGGTGCGGGGCGAGCCGTTGATCGCGTGGCCGCTCTATGCGGAGCAGAAGATGAACGCGGTTCTGGTGAGCGACGAGCTGAGGGTGGGCGTAAGGGTCAAAGTCAACGATAACGGGTTGGTTGGGAGGCACGATATTGCCAAGTATGTAAAGGAGCTAATGGAGGGAGAGCAAGGGAAGGCTATTCGCGCCAAAATGATGGGCTTCGAGGAAGCTTCTAGAAAGGCCCTGAGCTCCGGCGGGTCGTCCACGTCGGCGCTTGCTGAGGTGGCGGAGATTTGGGACAGGACCATGGAAGTTTAAGAAATATGCTTCCTAATTGAAAAACTAAGTATCAAATAATTACAGTTAGGTACACGGATCGAAATTACTTTTTCGACCAAGCATATTTAATCATTTTTAAAGATTGGTAGGTAACATAAAATTCTTCTAAGTACACATAAGTAAATTCTTTTAGAAAAGTTTTAGGTGTACTTTTGTGGAAAAGTACACCTAAAACATAATTTATTACTTGTTTATTATTTGGCCAACTCTTATTTTTAAGTACTAAGAAATATGCATAAGTTTAAGAAATATGCTTCCTAATTGAAAAACTAAGTACTAAATAATTACAGTTAGGTACACGTATGAAATTATTTTTTACCCAAGCCTATTTAATCATTTTTGAAGATTGGTAGGTTACCTAAAATTCTCCTAAGTACAAATAAATTCTTTTAAAAAAGTTTGAGGTGTACTTTTGTGGAAAAAACATAAATAAAAATATGTGTTACTTGTCAAGTTAAAAAAAGAATAAGTATACATAAATGCAAAAATAATTTCTAATAACATGAAATAGAAAATAGAGTTGGACCAGAAAAATGCCTTATTTTACATTGCAAATTATATAAGCCAGTTCGATTTATAGAAATAGAGTGTACAAATGACTTGGATGTTTGAATCTTAACAAGAAACCAATTTCTTAAACTTTCATGGTCCTGTCCAAAATCTCTGCCACCTCAGCGAGTGCCGACGTGGACGACCCGCCGGAGCTCAGGGCCTTTCTAGAAGCTTCCTGGAAGCCCATCATTTTGGCGCGAATAGCCTCCCCTTGCTCTCCCTCCATTAGGTCCTTCACATACTTGGCAATGTCGTGCCTCCCAACCAACCCGTTTTCGTTGACTTTGACCCTCACGCCCACCCTCAGCTCGTCGCTCACCAGAACCGCGTTCATCTTCTGCTCCGCGTAGAGCGGCCACGCGATCAACGGCAGTGAGTCATGAACCCTCCTGTCGACGCATGGCCCAGGATCTGGACCTGCGGGGCCCACGACGGGACCACCAGGCCCACGCTCTTGGTCCTCTCCAAGAACCCTTCAGGTAAGAAGGCAAGTGGGTCCTTGGCGGTCTGGGCACTAAAATATGTGGCGTTGGAGGATTTTTCACTCGGGCTCTTTATCACCAAAATGAACCTTTGTTCACTAATTTCAAGTCCCAGGGCCAACTCGATTAGTTGGTCGGGGGATAGGGTCCCACCGCTCCCGAACGAAACGAATAAGACTGATTTGTTCGGGTGCCTATCGAGCCAGCTTGAGATTTCGGGGTTCTGAGTTGAATCGGCCGAGCCGGTCATCGGACCGACCGGGTAGACCGGCGGGTTGGTCGGTACTCCCCGGTTCAGCGCGTCGAAAGCGTTCGGTTCGAGGTCGGTGAAGCTGTTGACCAGTATCCCGGAAGCGGACCGGTACTTTTTTGACACGTGGAGGGTCATTTTATATGCTTCGTCGTTCCGGTTCTGTATTGGGTCCGGTAAATCGGACCCGCGGACCGGAACGCACCCGGGCAGTTCCACCGGGTCGGGCAGGAGTCGGAACTCGCCCGGGACGGTCCGGTCGAGTTCCGGGAGCGCCAGGACGAACGACAGCATGTTCGCCGTCGACGGGAAGAAGATGTACGCCGGGACGCCGAGCTCGGCGGCCACGTCGATCCCGTCGGTGCCGAACAGGTCCACGACCAGCGCGGCCATCCGGGTCGACCCGGAAAGGACCCGGAGGGATTCGCGGAGGGCGGGTAGGGACCGGGTCAGGCTGAGGGTGATCCGGGTCTCGATGCTGACGTCGTCGGGGAGGTCGTCGAAGCTGACCGGGGGGAGGAAGACGGCGGAGATGGCGGCGGGGAGGGCTTTTAGGACAGACCGCTGAGGTTTCATTTCGGAGCCGTCGGTGGGGACGATGAACGAGACGCGGAAACTCGGGTGGAGGCTGATGAGCCGAGTCGCGAACTCGACGAGCGGGATCAGGTGACCCATCCCGGCGGTGGGCACGATGGCCACGTGCGGAGGCTGCGTCGTGTTCATATCGTGACCGTTGAAAATAGATATTTGAGATCTTTTTTATTTCTATGGTGTTCGTTACTCTCTCGAGTGGAGTGGCCCAAATTTATAGGTGGAGAAGGAGAGCTCATAGTGACAGGAGTCAAACGGCATGTCGTTTTTGACGGACGATAATAATAACAATAATAATAATAATATAGTGTGATGTCATACTTGGCGTAAGCATTGGGTAATAATTACTGCATTATTGTTGCCGACAATTACAAAACATGGTATTATAATTGCACGGACATTTTAAACTTTAATTAAATATAAAGTATACGACTGGAATATATATTGTGACGTCATTCGAAAGTGCATGGACCCATGCTTGCTTGCGAAATGTGATTCTCTTCGTATTTTCGTATGCGCCCACGTCACTACCACCAACCTACTACTGTCAAAATTCGAATGCTTTAGCTCCATAATCGTCTATTTTTAAATTGTAAATTACAGTATAATATAGGAGTCTTTAATTTCTAATGGTCAGCCTCTCGTTTTTCTCTTGCGTACAAATTCTTAAGAATTTTTTAGATTAAAAAAGATATAAATTCTGTGGGCTGGCTGGCGTGAATTCTTAATAAATGTAATTTTATAGATTAATATATTTTATTCTCAAATAAATAAAGATTTTTTAAAAATATGATACTTTTTTGTTTTTATAATAAACTAGATTACATGCGTGGATTTACAGCATCCATGCTACGTTCATGTGTGTCGTTTGTACGCCTTCAAACGAACTTATTGTTCTCACATTTTAACACGATTTTGAGTTTTTGTGTATGCACTACTTAGTACAAAGAAGTACACAAACACATGCCCAAATCAGTCAAGTTAGTTAAGTAAATTTCATTAATTATATTGGATCAAACTTCACAAAATAGCAATCAACATATTAACTATGATCACTGCAATTTTTTCTATGTGAATTCTCATCTTAACACCCACCTTGCGTTCTACATGCAAATTTTTAGAGAATATTTTTTTTAAATCAGTTGATATCTTAATACAAGCATATCAATCAAAATAAATTTATGTAAAAATGTAGGATATAAAGGGCTCGTTTGAAGAAAAATAGTAGATAACTAATAATATTTTAATTAATTACATTGAATTGTCGTGCCGTGTGTATGTGTGAGCCACATTAGGATTGCGCAAAAAATTGACCAACCAACCAAACCAGTCCGAATTGGACCATTCGGTAATTGAACTGGTTGATTCATTTGTAAACGGTTCGATTCTCCGCAACAACCGAATGGTCTCCAGTTCAATTTGCGGTTCGATTTGAGGTTATTGAACCGTGAACGGTCCTAAATCACACTAGAATCGAGGTTGATTATTAGAGAGTCGAAGGCGAGTATATTCTTGGGCCATAAGCCCATCCCTCCATAATGGGCCACTGGGTCCCGTCATCCAAGGCCCATAAACTCCATTTGAAATCCGACCGTTACATTCCGCGAGTTCTTCCAACACAATAGACAGCAAATGTGCCAAATTCCGGAAAATTCAAATTTCCCGGAAAAAGAGACCAAACATTTACTGTTTACACATTTCACCCATAAAAACAAGTCAAATGAATAAATCACATAAGAATGTTAAAAAACTGTTTTCTCCTAATAAACCTACTTACTTGCTTCTCAAGCAACCCGGAAACGAAACCAAACATTTATTTTCTCTACCCAATTCAATCATAAAAAAAATCAAAGGAATAAATTGCATAAGAATGTTAAAAAAACCTGTCTTTCCCCACCACTCTCCTTACTTGCTTCCCAAGTAACCCCGACCGACAACTCCAGCATAGGTCAGAACGACAAATACAAAACATTTTCCATCAACCTCTGATCACCATCTCCATGATCACATCGTTCCATGCGTCGATCGGCCCGGGCAAGCACCAATGCAGGCAGTCATTCTGCACGGTCGTCGCGTTCCCACCCCCAGCGAACGGCTGGAAGTACCTGTAAGGCCCCGGGTGCCCGTCCGGCCTCATCAGCGAAAGATCTAGCAAATCGAGAAGCCTCAGATCAATCCCATTCTGAGCAGCCATTCTCGAGGCCCTCTCAAACTCTGACAATTCCACCTCGCGCAGGTAGTGGTGCAAGTCCTTGATCCCGATCTCGCCCTCCTTCGCAGGAGCAGTCCTCAGGCAGATCCCGCCGTTGGACCACTCCCCGCTCTCAAAATGGTCCGGAGTCGACGTCCTGAAGAAAGTCAAACCCTCGCGCCTCTCTGTCGCGATAAAAGTCAACACGGACCTCAGGGCCTTCCTGTAGGCGAAATCGAACCCTAGGTTTGTGAGATTCCGATTCGCGCAGTTGTGGCAGCCTAGGATCGTGTTGTTCTCGTGGTATATCGCGTTTTTTACAAACCATTTGCCGCTGGAAATGATGACGTAGTCTAGATTTCGATACTGGTCGGTCCACGAAGGGTCGAGCTTGTCGAAGTGGAGCTGGGCTTCTGCGGAGGAGACTCCATTGTCGTCTTCGAATATGGAGGCTTGTACGAGGAAAGGGGACCATATGACGGAGACAGTGAAGTTGTGTGACGGGAAGAGCCATTTTTTGGACTTCCAGGCCTCGTCGTGGTAGATTTCGATTGCTTGTTCGACCTGAATGAGAAAACAATTTAAATTCAAATGAGGCGTTACTTAAAAGATGCACTCAATCCATTTTCCTATAGCAAAACTGGTTAGAAACCCGAGACACCTAAAAGCTTACCGTCTCAAATTTTGTTATTTAAATTGGGTTTTGTGATTCACGTCTTTTTGGTTTGGCGTGTGACTCTAGGCCCTCCCCCCGATTACACAATTTTACCAAAACAGACAACACAGAGGAATGTCGTAGAGGCAGGCCATGCATGGGGTATCAATGTAGAGTCAGACCATGGGTCCGATCCGATCCACCAAACAAACATGGTATCAGAGTTTGGTTTGACTTTACGACACTTCTCTACCTAATCTATTTCGGCCCGACACCAAGTTTAGCGTCTTGCTTGTGACAGGGGTGGCAAAGAGTTTCACATAAAAAATGTAAATCACAAACAAGTATGAACTTCCGCCTATTAACTTGAGATTTTATGTGAATCGGGCGCGCGAAAAAACTATATCACCATCAGAAACCTCCAAAAATTAGTATTCATGATATCTTGGTATTGTAGGCTAAACCTTCACCCAGAAACAGAGCAATATTGACATAATGACCCACTTGTCATAGAAGGTGAGTTATGTTGTGTCATAGTCGTTGCATATTTATATAAACCAAAAAAAAACAAGGTCAAATTCAAATCCAATATTCAAAACACGCAACGAGTATGTGACGCGTACCGTGGAGAGCATGCACAGCATTGACTGGACGTGATTGCGGGATATAGAATCGCCAATCAAGCCCCAAGTCTTGTTCCTCATTAAATGGAGAAACCTCCGGGGATCGAACCTTGGCAGCTCGCAGTTTCTCGGGTCCCACCTCCAATACAAGTAGCCTGTATCGGGCCGTCCGTTTCTCATACAGTTCTGGTGGCCTTCGATCAAGGGGCAGGTGTCGTTGGTGTAGAGCGGACCTGATGGGTCAGGAACCCAATTTCCAGCAAATAGATTGCACTTCTTTTCTGCAACCAAATCTGATGGAAGCAGAGTTTGGTATCAATGGAAGAAACGAAAGCATTGATGAAAGGTTGAAGCAGAATCAAAGCTCAAAATTGAAAATGCAACCAAAGAAGACCCAATAACTTTTAGAGTACGGTTAACCGACTTAAACAATAGTTCGGGCCTATACTGTAAGTTTAAGCTTTTAGACAGGTTAAACTTCTGATATGGTATCAATTTGTTTCGGGTTTAAGGTGGCCTAACTCGCCTAAATGCTCAGGTAGAGACTCGAACTATTATTTAAGCTGGCTAGCAGGGCAGGTGCCCGAGGCCCACGATCCACATGCACAAAAGGGACTGTCGTGTAATAGGGATGAGAACATGACATACTTTGTGTTCAAATCCCCGCCCGTCAGATTGGGTTAACGGGTCACGTCAGGTTCACGCTATTTTTGCCATCAAATCAGAGATATCAAGTTTCTGTCAAATTCAAAACATTTTCCTCCGTAATATGGCAACAAGGCAGGTTTAATACATATATCGCGATCACGTCCGCATCCCAGATATCAGGTCTGCGTCGAGTTCATATATTTTCATCATTCCTCCTAACTAGCAATACTCAAAATATGTAATTCAAGAGACTAACTTAAAATAACAAGTCTAAATTTGTACCTTCTAATTTGAAAGTTTAGGTGAGTCTAAGACTCTAACAACTAACACTAAACCATAATTAGAACCCTCCATCATGGATTCACCAAACCAAACAAAAACACTCACCAAACCATTACTACAATAAGCCTCATTTTCCTAACAATTCCCATTTCAAGAAATCCAGAAAAAAGACAAACAAAACAGATAAGATTAACAAACCCAAATCCAAAAAAAAAAAAACAAATTCAATTACCTCCAATCCTCGTCCGATTTTCACCTCCCCCGTCACCACCACCAATAGGCGCCGTCGCAACCCGGTCCGAATCCACCGGTTCGGACCCAATCGGCCCCAAAACCCGATCTCCGACTTCCGCCTCCACCGGCGGCGCCGCCGCCAGATCCTCAATCTCCGACACAATCGCCGGAGACCCAGAATCGGATTCTGGGTTAATCAGAGTAGCCTCCAAATCTGGACCAAACCCAGAGGACCCGAAAAACACGAACCGAAACGCGAGACCCACGAACAGAGCCGCGACGAGGAACTGAACCAGCAAGTTCCTATTCTTCGAAACCGACCACAGCTTGAAATCGAAGCTCATTTCGGTCTATATCGTCACTCTCTATCGCTTCTGGGTCTCGAGCGATGGTCGTCTCTACGGTTATGAGACCGAACTCGCTCTGTCTCGTTGCTGCAACTCGAAAATTGCTCGAAATGGGTATTATTATCAGGTGACAGGTTGGAATTTGGATATTGGGTTTTTGCTAAATCTCGGGTTTTGAGGTGATTTTGGTGAGATTAAGGACGGATCTGAAGCGAAGCGACCGACATTAATCTCTTTTCAGAGGATTTTTGACAGTTGATGCAGTCTTTTTTTTATTCTGGGTTATAATAGTGTAATAAACAAGGAAATTAAAAGTGCGAATAAAAATAAAGGAGATTTGATTTATAATTTCGCTTTATTATTTGCTCGTTTTCTTTCAATTAATAATTGTTTATTTAAGTAGTTGGGAAATGGAAAGAGCTTGACTTGTCTGCAGCCTTTTATTTTTTAATTATTGTTGTGTTTTTATAAAATATCTATCTATAAATTAATGTGTCTTAGAGTTGTTAGATTCGTAATAGGTGTTCCGTTGTGAAGTTTGATATGTATTAAAATTTAAAAAATAGTTTTTTGAATACAAATATTGATATTATTATATTGTTTGTACCAACTTCCTACATTTTAATTTTAATAATTGATATTTTAACTGATATCGTAGTGAGAATTTGTTTATACATAGTTCAATAATTTATTATCAAAAAAGCATGACTGCAGCCTTTTATTTTTAATTATTATTGTATTTTTAATAATATCTAAAATGATTGTATATGAGAGTTGTTGTGTGTATATATATA
>JAYMTP010001364.1:0-24508 GCA_036897365.1 Geranium brycei | reverse complement strand
TAAAATTTAATATTAATTAGGATTATGTTGGATTACAATTCTTTTTCTAAACTAATTTAAATACATGTTAATCACGTGTCTCTATTTAAGATATGATTTATTAACCAAATAAAAGATTTTTGTCCCATTCATTAGATTTCGATGAATTTTTTTGATATGTTTGATCATGCATCATTCTGATCCGTCATGTTCATTTTCAGGAGACAAATGATTGATTGAAGAAGAAATATTGTTGGAGTTGACTACTTTAGACAGATTCAGCAACAAAACAAAGATCGGCAGTGATGACAAGAAAGTGAATGATTTGGTAATGTTTAATATAAGATAGTAAAAATTTTGAGTACAGACGTGATTCATTATTTAATGATTTATTTAAATTGTTTGTTATGTTTTTATCGGAGTATTATTGATATTTATTTATTTTAATTTATAACCGTTCACTTTTTAAAAATAAATTTAAACATATTAAATAATTTTAATTATTCAATAATATTTTACAAAATAAGGCGGAGCTAGAACCTAGTTTATTTTTAAGAACTATGACCTCTTCGTGTATGTATACAAGTCATTTCGTCTCTTCAATTTTGTGTAGAGAATGCATGCCTTCCAGTTTTGGGCCTTCCCTTGCTGAAGAGGAATGATTTGGGCTCCCAAAATGTTGATGGATCTTCTACTGGGCTTGCAGATGATTGGCCGATTTCTGGTCTCTTGGTGGGTTGGGTGCTAAAGGTTGGGCCTCCTTTGGACGAGCTCCACATTTCTCTATTAAAATTGTTTTGCAAGCACGACAAAATAGAGAAAAACAGGTAGGGTTTCTTTTGTTTCGGGCTAATTTTACATTTATACCCTTTTGGTATTAATTTTATTAATAAAATAGAGAAAAACATCTATTAATATGGACCATCGATAAAAAAATCATCCAATGAATAATATAGATTCTTACATTTGTATTCTAAGAAGCGTTTGTATTGGAGTTCATCCCTCAAATTCAATTATTCAAATGTAGAAGACGACAGCGGTGGAGCGCCCCTCCGCTCCCATCCTCCTGCTCTTATTGGTTTATCGTCGTCAACGTCATCCCCATTCTTCGCCTCGGGCGATGCATCCCAAGCCCCAATCTCGTTCTGAGTCTTCACGCAAACCACCGAATCCTCCTTCCCTCGCAGTGGTTTCATGCAACCCAAATCATTATGACCCCGTCGCAAGTGGCAAGGAATCTTTGAGAATTTCGTAAACGCTTGAGTTTCACTTCTAAAACCAACGATGAAAAAATGATTCAAAATTTTTGGCAAATTCATACATAGTATAAAACATCATCTCTCCAAGCGCTCTTTAGGAGTGTTGTCTTCTTTTTAGTTCTCTCTTTTAATTTATTTGTTATGCATTTTATTTTATTTTATTGTATTGTTTTTTGTTTTTTTTTCCTATCTTGGAATTCGAACTCTCTTTCCTTTAATTTAATCGTTTTAATAAAAATGTAACCCAACTTCTCTAAGTCTTAACCTACAATTCAATTTTGTGAACCCTCAATCTGAATTTAATTGATATTTTTGAATGATAAAGAAAGAAAAGAACCATAGTGCCTCACTTTGTGTTATTTGCCATGTATTGTATTTCATACATTAGTTCAATTTTGTGAACCGTTATTTATCTTTTGACTCTAATTTTAGTACAAAATATATGCAACAGTGTTGATAATTTCATTACCATTTCTCATAAAAACAAACGCATACATAGTCTAAAAGACATCAAGGATCAAAATAATACAACATCCTAACATGTCTGCATGTAACATAAGTGGAGAGCTAGGTGCCATGGCATTGAAGCCTTGGGAATTTCACAACTTATAGCACAACAATAATACCTAACACAAACCTTGACGACCATCCACTGACTGTATGAATGGATTCTCTACATTTCAATGCTATCCCAGTTAATCGATCTTTCCTCAAAGATAAATTCTGGTTGCTGAAGCCTGTTTCGGGCCAACCTACTCATGACGGCGAGACCTGGAGAGGAAAGACAGAAATGACAACAGGTTTGTGAATCCAGATCCATTCTGGATCATGAGCCATAGAAAAAACGGCAAATCTTAGCAAGTGCATGTTTGTGAGTGTATGTGTGCAAAGGGCTAGCTAGGACTCATACCTTCAACCATTCTGTAAAGAGACGACCACCACCCTTGTTTAGAAATCTGGTGCTGATGTAGCGTTTCTTCAATCACTTTGTCATGCTTTCCCTCCAGAACTCCCTGCAGAGTAATCACAGCGTCCTTTGTCTTTCTGAGGATACTGTTCTCGTCATCAATTTCCAGTCGTTGAATGTCATTATGGGATGAACTGAGGCTAACGCCAACTGCGAACTGGGCAGCAGCTGCCCAGCGAGAAGAGGCTAGCCATCTTCTCTGTTTGTCTAACCGTTCATTCTCTAGTCTGTTTTGTCTCTGCTCTCCGAGTACCAAGCTGTGTAAATACTGAGCATTTGCAGCACCAGTGCTCTGCACCATTTTGTAGAATGAACTTCCTTCATTGGACAAGAGTTCCTCTGGGGTGTCATATTCAACAACCTGAAAATTTTAAACATAACAATCAAATACAGCTCGACTGTTCCAATTTCTTTTTATTTGGTTTTCAGAATTAAACATGATTGCACATCTCCTAATGAAGTTTTCGATTTGCAAACATCATAGTTGAAACCGACTCAACCGTTCAACAGGTTCATCTGTAGCAACAACACTCTCATATTGTAGTAGCAAGTAATCAACCAGTACATACAAAGCCAAACCTTTCTGTGCAGATCTATTAGCATTTCAGTCACATATTGAATTGTGACAGTAGGTGTAAGGCACAAAAGGCATGAAGACACACACACTCAAGTCTCATGACAACTTT
Organism: Geranium brycei; assembly: GCA_036897365.1. Classification (NCBI taxonomy): domain Eukaryota; kingdom Viridiplantae; phylum Streptophyta; class Magnoliopsida; order Geraniales; family Geraniaceae; genus Geranium; species Geranium brycei. The sequence continues at coordinate 21,617 of JAYMTP010001364.1, read as the reverse complement.
ACCTATAAATCCTTTCTATTATCCTTTGTTCATAAACTTCAACATTGGTATTATCCATTGTGAGAGTGCAGTGTGATTGTTGTGGTGAGAATGACAAGGAACGAATCAATCAATATGGACAAAGTAAAATAAGGAACCTCGATTATCCTAATCATAGGGTGTGGATAAACCGGGCATAAACCACATAAAACATCATTACAAACTTCTCTCCAGCATAGTTGCTTATTGCATCCAATATTATTCGCCCTATTCACTTCAAAATGTTTATTGATTTGATTTGATTGCAACATTCATCAAGTCTCTGAGTTTTGTTGTTCGTAAGAACAATAACCAGAAAAAATGGGGGATAATGAAGATAGAATGCATACCCGGCCAGAATCGAGAAGAAGAATCCTATCGCAGTCAATAATGGTATTAAGCCGGTGAGCAATAATAAGCATCGTGCATGATTTGAATTCTTCTCGAATTGTCTTCTGAATAAGAGCATCAGTTCTAACATCAACAGCAGCCGTTGCTTCATCAAGAACAAGTATCTTTGATCTCCGTAGCAATGCTCGAGCAAGACTTAGTAGTTGCCTCTGTCCTACACTGAAGTTTTCACCCGACTCGGATACCTAGACAAAAAAAATTACTCACATTCAATTACCAAAAGAAAAACATTGCTAATGGATCAGGGGACTACATAAATAGATGAACCATATATATATATAAGATGTTTGAAACCTGTGGAACCTCAACCAGAACTGAGGTCATTGAATACCTTTAATAATCCCTCATCTATTTGGAGCTTATCCAAACTAACTTTTGTAGCAAAGAGCAACTGGAACTTATTAATGATTATCGGATTCAAAGAACATTCAGGATCAATCAGTTTCAGTTGTTTGTTTCCTAGGCATTTCTAGCTATGAACAATACGGTCAACCCTCATGTGTGAATAGGGACAAAACAATCAAAGCCATATAATTTTCCAACACCTAAGTATGAAGTTTGAACTGGATATAATGACCAATAGGTTATATTCCAAGAAAGATATTACCAAATAACTATCAGATGGTGTCTAACATTGGGAGTTTTAGGCCATATCCCAAACCACATAAAGCCTGATCAATTACAGTTTTAACAAGAGCAGATAGAGGATATTGGTGTAATGCGTGTAACCATGAGAGAGAGAGAGAGAGAGCAGCTACAAATAGAAGAAATTTGAACCCATACCTCAGCATCCAGTCCAAGAGCATTCCTCCTTATTACATCCTTCAGGTGAGCCCTCTCTAGAGCTTCCCAGAGGTCGGCATCATTATGTTCACTGAAGGGATCAAGGTTAAATCTCACAGTTCCTAGACAAAATACCAGAGGTTGATCAATAAGAGAAATAAATAACAAGGAGGCTTTTTTCATCCTTCCGAAACATATAAAATTTCAAAGGTGAAAATAAATCCTTGCATGGAACATCAAATAACAAATTGTATGACAGATAAGGATGGGATAATCTACCTGAAAATAGAACTGGTGATTGTGGTATAATCCCAAGCACTTTACGTAGATCCATCAATCCTAACTTTCCGATATCACAGTCATCAATCAAGATTCTTCCTCTCTCAAGTTCAACAATCCTAAATAACGCATTAAGCATGCTAGATTTCCCTGCCCCGGTCCTTCCAACTATTCCTACCTTGTCACTAGGAGAAATTGAGAAAGTTAATCCATGCAACACTGGAGGAAGTCCAGGTCTATAACGCAGGACGACGTCCTCAAATCGAACAAATCCGGAAGAGGGCCATCCAGGTGGTGGTCGGTTGTTCTCGACAATAGCTGGAGCCTCTGAAGGCAACTCAATGTATGTACCAACACGCTCAACAGAATTTAAACTATTCTCAGCCAGACTAGCAAGCCTCAGTACAGCAGTCAACAAGCTTGTAATATTTAAGGCATAACTAAGAAGCAGACCCATAGTAGATGCAAAAGCTTGCTGGTTTTCAGCTTTAACATTCTGCATGACAGCAAAGGTTGCTGTAAACCAAATCATCAGGCCTCCCAATATTTCCAAACGAATTCCGAGCCAACGGTTTCCACTCATAGTCACAAGGGTGAATCGGACATTGTTGTCCATAGATTTCCCATTAATGCTGGCCATCCTATCATAAGCTTTGTATGCACGAATGCAAGATAGACCATTCAGCGCTTCTCCAAATTGTGCATAAACCGGGGATCTGGTTATGGAATCCAAGCGCTTCACTTCTCGAGCTGTGCTCTACAGAAGCAAAAAATCTAGCATGAGAAGATATTTCATGGCTCTTCCCAAGCAAAAACGACAGTGCTTAAAAACTTGTCTGCAAAATATGTTCCATACAAATGTTTTCCTTTCAAGTTGATTTCAACTTAAAATGCACACAGTTAACTTATGGAAGATATCAATCATATTAAAAACATAATTGCAAGTACAAAATGAAAGAGATGCTTGTTTATAGTAACATGCCTACTAATTTTAAAAGGAATAACTGGAAATGTATATGTACATGCCCATAATGATTGATGAAATGGAAGATAGCAAGAAAACAATGAAGAATCTAAGATGGTCAGTCGTGTAGGGTGATAATCGATGTGCTCTAATGATCCTTTTGTGAGTCGAGACTCGAGACATATTGAGCATGTGATGTGATTTTTAGAAAGGTGTCGAAAAAGGAACTATCTTTTGGTCATAATCAGTCTCGTGCCAGTCAAACCATGACTTGAGCAAAATTTCTTACTACTAAACAAGAATTTGATGCCATAGTTTGTATGAAGATATCATAGTGTATATCACTTTGAATAACTAAAGCAACCCATTAATCTTAGTCCCAACTGCATATCTTAAAGGTTAGAGGATAATCACAAGAAACTACAAAATACAACTCAAACACCACTTTTAAGGATGAAAGACATCTATACCCTTCTCCAAACGCATGCAGAATAGCCCAATTAAAGTAGGTCAAAATGACAGTAGGAGCGCAAGATTAATACTAGCATATAAATTTAAATGACGTAACAGTTCTTGCAAAACTAAAAGCTGCAAAATGGTGTAGAAGGTTGGCATACCTGATAATATAGATAGGCTGCATAAAACAAAACCAGAAGTGGCAAAATGGCCCACAATGACATGGTGCTCACAACCCCTATCAAGACAAAAGTAGAAAGGAGCTGTGACACTTGGCCCATAAATAAATCCACAAATAAGGCAACGCCCCTGTCAATGTCGCCCAGATCCTTTGCAAACCTATTGATAATTCTTCCTAGTGGATTTGTATGGAAGAAGACCATGGGAGCTCTCAATATGGAGCTAAGCATGGCATCATGCAACCTTTTAGCAGCATACAGACTTGATATGATCAACCAATAGGAGTTTATCAATGACACCAAGACCTGAAACCCAAAATACACAAAAAAATAAGTAAAAATAGCCCCCCTAAGCTACGTGGAAAAAACAGCAATTATTGGGGAATGACAATCTTTTCAGCCAATTGCAATCTAATATATACCTGGCCAAATGATATAAGTGCATAGATCAAATTATAGTACCCAGGCCCATGATACATTGACGTGCCTTGATCTGTCCAGTGACTTAACCATGTGCTACTAGAAACTCGTAATATTTCAGTAGTGACATAGCACATAAGGAGAATCATAACAACCCATGTACCTCCTAGCGCATTCTTATACCTGGGAATAGAAAACCACACCATAATTACCCAAATCATATCAGCATAAATAGGATCAACACATTATTTTTCTCACTAGAGAGGACCAATGATGGCATAGATACTCATGTTAGCAAGATGGAATTGAAATGCACTTAGTACCATGCTTAAAATGTATCAAATACTATTATGATAAAGTTCGGGGGTATGGTTATTAGCAATAATAGTTTAAAAAAAGGTTTTACCACTATAAGAGATGACGAGCAAGGTTAAAATGATGAACAAGGTGAAAATGATAGTTACTACACGACAAAGTTGTCAATGAGGCAGCATATTAATTTGCATCACTCGGTCAGGGAATCATCATCGTGATTCTTTCTTTCTCCTTTTGAAACTTAGCAAAAATGTAATATTATTTTGTTATAAAATTTTAAGGCCTATAACAAATTCCTATTTCTTTTACCTGACCAAAACATTCCAACTAACAACGCCTGTCTCCCGTTCTTCTTGCTTGACAAGAACAGATTTTCCTTCTTTTTGCTTGCTTATCGGCTCTGTACCTTTTGATAAGTCATCCGCTACTCCATTAGCAACAATATTTGAAGAAGGCTTATCGTCAACAGTTTCGTCACCATCTTTTTCTTCAACATACTCTTCCATTTTTCCAGCATTTTCCATTAGCTTTTGGAACAATACTCCATTGTTAGAGAGGTACTCAAAGGTTCCCTCCTCTTTCACCTTACCTTCATGAACCAAGATGATTCTATCAACCTGTGAAAGAAAGTGCAGCTGGTTTGTGACGAGAACTCTTGTTTTCCCTCTTAATTCACCCTTGATGCACTTATCAAAAACCTGGAGAGAATTGATAGCACAAGTTAGACCAATAGAAGTAAATTGTAGGGGCCAAATTTCAGGTAACAGAGCAAGCTAATTAGGTTAGCATAAATTGGTTACCTGTCGAGCCACATGCGCATCTAGAGCACTTAAGGGGTCATCAAATATGTACACGTCTGAACTAGAATATACGGCCCTAGCCATGGACACTCTTTGTTTTTGCCCACCACTAATATTCACACCTCTTTCGCCAATCTCAGTAAGATCACCACCCTTAATAATCAGGCACAAATCAGAAAGAAAATTCAACCATTACAAAATGTCAACCAACATTCAAACTCTCTTATCTATAAGAATTAACTGCAAGATATGACGATAAAGAAATTCTTACAGGCAGTAAGTCAAGATCTTGTCGCAATGCAGTGACATCAATTGCCCCCTGATATCTTGTGGATTCAAAGGGAGATCCAAATAATATGTTGTCACGAACCTGCAAATACAAGCTTACCAATGTGTGTAATGACGATCCTAAATGATACACCAAATGTATGTAATTTTCAATCATGCAAATTTTACTGGACCCAACAGCACATTTAACCTTGTAATCATGATAGCAAAAGCGACAGTTTTATGACAATGAACCACAGTAAACTCAAAATTGGAGATCTATCACTTGAACTATACAGATATAAAGTTAAAACATATGCACATGTATACTTACAGTTGCATTAAAGATCCATGAAACTTGTGGAACATAAGCAACTGTTCCTCTTATGACAACACTTGAATCTAGCATTGGAGGAAGCTCCCCCAGCATTGCAGAAACAAGTGACGTTTTCCCCTCCCCAGTGCTACCAACAATTGCAACTAAGCTGCCAACTGGAACATCCAAATTGATGTTTGATAAAGTGGGACTCTCTGCCTGGAATAAAATATCAGAACATTTTAAGGCGCTATTACTACAGAAGAATATTTATGAACTACAAGCAAGTGAGTTAGCTAAATTAAACCTTTGAATCCCATGAAAAGTTTCCGTTCTTGATTGAGATTGCTGGTAGTCCTAGATCAAGAGGGGGGTTTGGTAGAAGAACTCTGTCTTCGGCTAAGAATAACTCCTCCAGTCGCTTCAAGGATACATTGGCATTCACCGCCTGTAAAGTAAAAGTAGAACCAAATATTACATAACCAGTTTTAATATGCACAACAATTTATGTTTTAACCATGCAACATGAGAACACATTAGAAAAGCTATAAGACAGACCTGAGTTATGACGCTAGGGAGCATGAAAAGGGGAAATCGCAGCACAGCAAAGAGAGAGAGAGACGTGAAGGCCCTTGCAGGTGTTAGATCACCACCAAGCAAAGTGAAGATTCCAAATGAAGTCACAGTCACCACAACCGGAATGCTGTTTAATATAAAACTATTCAGCTGCAACACAGGAGAAAGGTCAAAATACACAAAAGGTAAAAAAGGGAAATTCCAACCATAACCAAATAAGGAAAGGGATAAGTTTAATAGCCTATTGTGTATATATATACATCTAAGGCAAGTATATATGAATTGCGAATATGGAATGCATAGAGTAGCAATAAGCCAACCTACTATATAATGAAATAGACAAGGTTGCTTTGACATACAAACCTATCTTCTCTTTGAAACTTGAATAGTTTAATCCATGATGAAACATGAGTTATTAGATGTGAACATTGAATTTAGTTATTTGTATTTTCAATTGTAGGCAAGCATACTAATATCTCCACATTTCCACCATACAAATGTCTATTTCGTTCAATAATATACTCAGGCACCACAGTATGTATGAAGTATTTATAATGTTTGATGGAAATTAATACAAGCCTGGTATCCATGCACGTGTATGCTCTTTCGAAAGCCATATGTGCGTTTTCACAACCATTAAGAACTATTATGCTTTTTTTCTTTATATGGAGAGATCATATGCGATGCATGTTACAAGGACACTGCAGAATACAATGGAAAATAAGTTATAACATATAAACTATAATTTAAAAGATGTTCAGGTAAAGTACTTGACCATCACTTGAAAAAAATATGATGTTAAAGTAAAGTAGTTTATAGAATCTTATTGAAAAGTCATACACATTCAGAATGTAAGAAATAAAGGATAAGTTCAACAAATAAGTTATACACCATACCGCTCCAAGTAGTGATGCTTTTCGGAACCATGACAACTCATCATTCCTAACACTTTGGACTTTGGATTGGAAACTGTTCTCCCATGCATAACATCTGTCATTTTCAGTAGGATAAAAAAAGTCATTAAAGGCCTTATTGTGGAAGAAGAAATTATGGAATCATTTCTAACTGCCTCATACTTCACGGTGTCCATTGCAGCCAAAATTTCGTTCATAAGGCCAATTCTCTTGTCTGTACGTTGCAACCCCTCCTTGGACAGTTTCTGCATTTTGCTTATCACAAAAGTCTGTACCACAGAACATAGTTCAAAGATTAGGAGTCATCCAATTCAAATAACAATCAACTATATAGAGATGGGAGAAAAACAAATAAAAACTATAGTATTACAAGACTCTATTTCATCCTTCCATTAAATTAGTAGGTGCAGTATATAGTCAGTTTATTTGCCTTCCACTCATAATACATGGCTTACGGCTCATGGAGATACCAAAGAAATACCAGATAAAAGCACATCTGACATAACATTAGTTTTGCTGCCTTGTTAAGATGGGAAATAAGCAAATGCAATATGAAAATGAATATACCTGTAAGGGAAATAAAAGAGCAAGCATCAATGCACCAAGAAGTGAAGAAACACCTAACTGCTGATAAAGAAGAACCATTGAAATGACGATACGAAACGGAGCTGACCACAAAGAGTGAAGCCCTTGGCATATTTGCTGCAGAATTAAACAGTAATAGTAATTAGTAAGGCATGTTTTCAATTAACAAAAGTTAGTTACAGAACAAACACATATCAACATATATAGCAGATAAAAAATACATATCAACAAATATGAGAATTAGTTATATTTTTTATCAAGAAAACACATGAAATTGAATATACTGCTCCAAAATTACAAATTTGTACATTGAGGGTCCATAAATGTGCAAGGCATAAGAGAGTAGCTTAATTAGTAAGTTTATCTTCATGAAAAGTAATGTGATGAGATTAGCAATAAGAACATACCTGTAGGGCTTCAGCATCAGTGGTCATCAAGTTTGTTATTTTTCCAGAAGCAAACGTTTTGCGACCTTCATGAGTTAGCCTCAGAGACTTGCGAAACACAGCAGCAACCTGCCAAAAGATACATACAAAAATGTAGGTGTGAATTTGTGCATGTATATCCAATGCCCATACATGTTGACCCTACCAGAATGTAAATTTAACAGAGACTTGTACTACTTTTCTAGATCAAGCAAAACATCACACACAGAACCTCCTTGAAGTGCGTGCAATTTGTTTCTATGAAGGCCAGAGCTAGCAACATTACCAATATAAACCTATCCAAAGATGAGCAAGCAATACGACAACAATCAAGCCATTTCAATTTATCTTTTTTTCGGTGCCTTATAAGGGGCCCCCTTGTACTGCCTTCTCTTGTTGGATTTGTGTGCTTGGCTCCTTTTTCCAGATCCTGCTCACTTTTTAATATATGGTTTTACTTTTTTTTAAAAAATCAAGCCATTTCCAAATAATATTAGGTTGGCTATATCAATCCCTCAGCAAATAATATCACAAATTGTACTCGGCCTCTCAGTAAATATCATGTAAATCCCATAACAGGTACCATAACATTTGAATATACTAAAGACCACCTGATAATCGATGAAGTTTACACATCAAACAAGGAAACTTGAGTTCACCAAGTACATAGACATGCATGCATTTATTGTTCTTCATACATAATTCTGAGACATATACCAAAGAAATCAATTTGATGCACCATTGAAATTACATCCCCGGAAGATAAGGAATCAGTAATGGAAGTATCCACAACAGAAACACCCCTTTCACACCCACCCCTGACACTCACCACCTAGTTCTACCCTATAAAATTGTACAAACAAAGAAGATAAAAATTAAAGTACAAAACACTGACAAATTCCCAGAAATCTCATTTGGGGAAGTTGTTTACATTTTAACAGACCCGCAAGTAAACAACATAGCTTAACAGCACTAAAAGTATATATAATAGGACAGACATTGAACTGAAATTACCAGAGTCGCTCTTAGCCGGAAACCAACACGCATGACATTCTGGAAATATTGAGCTTCACATAACACGCCAAATACCTGAAACGAAATATTACTCTTCAGAAAATCTATCTACATACCAGTCACTTCAACCTTTTTTTATAAATCATTTGCACAATACAAGGATACATCTATGATTAGCTGCTTCTAACATTCCTTGAGCAAACTCCCACCATCCAAAAAAAAGTACTCAAACAAAGGCATATGGTCTTAAAATAAAAAAATGAGTCAACTTGTCATAGAAATCAGAATGACATTATATCCGGAAATAAATCAGTAGCTTAAATATTCAGAAATTAAAAGTATATCTGAAAGAAGTTAGAACGTAAGTGATTATTTTTAATTCAAACGACTTCATTTACTTTCACAATGATTCACGTTAGATAATTTATTTTAAGATGTTGTCCAAGAAGCAAATCTGAAGATAAGCAAGATTAGGCAAAATAAGAGCTGGCTTTAACAAGCCACAATAAATATAAATCAAAATATGTAATATACACTTCATATCATACCACTCCAACAAAAATTGAGAACGCGTAGATGTAGCCAATCCAAGCAGGATCACCTCGTTGCATAGACTGCAGGCAAATCACTGAACCTTAAATCAACTTTTAAATATAAATAAGAGAAATAATGCAGACACATGACACCATGATACAGAACCTTAAATCTCGCAAATGCCTACTTCAGAAATAACAAAGATATTACTATGAATCATTCATTTATGAAAAAGGTAGCTGGCAAAAAAGTTACAGTTTGTTTAAAACTGAAATAAGGGTGCTTTTTGAATTTAAACATATACTGTGCCAAGAGAACAGAGCATATCTTTTAATCAATAAATCATGGACATAGAGAAACTAATGGACAAACCTGCAAGAGATTATTCAATATAAGAGGCCCCACAAATTGAGAAAGATCGTTGCCAATCTACAAGTTCGACAAAATAATGGCTTGGTCAAATATAGTAATAATCATGTATTATATTCACTGTGCTCCTAACTAATTAAAACAAATGATATATAAGATCTTCTTACCTTCCAAAAGCCTCCCCACCAAAATCTAAAAATAGAAGAAAAAAATATTTAGATACAGTAGACATAAGAAGCAAGTCTATGCAAAGAAGAATGTTTTTACATGCTACATTAGTTGAGATATTTGCATGATGATAAAATATGTCTAAGCATGTTTTTGATCAAGTTACTACTCACTGGAAGCACCTTCAGTGTGCCTACCACCTTTTCTTTTCCTATTTCTCTTTCATAACCCAGAACACCTTGTCTTGTCCTCTTTCATAACCCAGAACAGGAAATTAAATAATGGCAGAATACGCAAAACCGGGCAAGTATCAGATACCAACTCCCCTTTGCATACTATATATGGCTCCAGCAGATCAAAGTATTCTTAATCTAAGCACAAAGAAGTGCCTCCATCTCATAGCATCCCAGACCCTCACAAAAGGATCTTATGCGTAAACAACTAAAGTTACCCATAGATAGAAATATATTCACCCCAAGTCTTCCCCCTTAACTCCTTGCATATACATGGTGTGCCTGCTATCATGTCTTTTTAACTACCAAACTTGCCATTTTGTAACACAGTGAGGATTTTCAAAATAAATGCAAGAAAGAGCATAAGTAACGACATACAATGTCCACAAGCTGACCAGGGCATTATATAATGGATTGGAAATCACCACAAATGGAAATAATTTTGTAATTAAGGCAACAGAGATAAGTTACTTAAGAGCATTAAATCCAGCAGTATTGTTTTTAAACTAATGGTGGGTTTTCAGAAATGCCCCCTTTCATACGATTTCACAAAACATATAAACTATCAGTTCAAAATATGCAAATTTGTTATGCCTCTAATCAACTATGAAGAACATATATCCTGAACTTCCTGATAACAACATTTTCATAATCCTCAAGGTAATGTATTAGCTTATGTGCAAACGATCTTGCATACTGTCAATTGATCACTTTAGTTCCTTCACTTTTTGTTAAATAAATTAAGATGTAAACAAGATGAAAGGCATACAATGCAATATGTCCATCTTGATTGTATAATCTTTTTGAAAGCATGAACATCAGTACTTCCACCATGTTGCTAATTCTAATCATACCTTCCCCCAAGGCTACTACTTAATGCCCTTAAAAGCCACGGTTTTTCCCTTCGAGATTCCCCAGCCCAACACCTCTGGAATCTACAAATTAAAAAAAAAACGTAAGACAACTTCGCTTTGCAAATTAATGTACAAACCAACAATGGGAACACAAGAACATACTTGTTGTGTAAGGTTTCTGTTCGATCCCATGTATCTAGCTCCCAAACATCTTTTTCTGAGAGAGGCCTTTCGTATCCTTCCTTCATGAGGGGGTTCATCCATGCAAAAAAGATTTCTAGCAAAAGACAAATAAAATGGATCAAAACATGAGTCGAACACAATCCACAAACGCCGGGTCTACATTTCTTGAGCAGAGCACAAATAGTTCTTCCATGATATGCTTTCTTAGTCTGTGACGAATACATAGATGATATGCAAGTCTATGGAAAACAAAAAGATACAACAAAGAACACAGCAGTGATCCTGACTGCAGCACCCATATGTATCTCAAAACATAAGTTGCAAATCATATAAACGTATTCCAATAGAAGGTCGTTACAGTAATTATTTACTGATAGAGCATTTGAAAAGGAGATAATGTGAAGGTACGTGAACAGCATATGAATAGTATTGGGGACAATTCAATTAAAAACTTAAGTTGGCATTTGAAGGCCATTATACTATAACAAATAGCAGAACTGGCACAATTTAAAATTGTATACATACTGGAAAATATGTTGACATGCCTCTCAGGGCATATTTGCTCCCCTCCTGGAAGTTCTTCATACTCGGTGTGGCCAACAGATTCAACACGCATGGGGGTGTAGCCAGTATATGGATCCAAATTAGGAACATATACGATCAAGAGCATTCCAAACAATACCTAAATGAAGGCGGTCAATTTTACACAGTAACTCTTGAAAAATTTAACCCTGCTAGTGACTAAAACATTTGTTACAACAAAGACCAGCCTGGCAAATTTGACCACAACACATGCCCTTATAAAGATTTGGGGCCATTGACAACTTGGGATGTCATGCTGATGGATGACTACTATTATACTAATGACCAAATCCTAATAGGAAGGTACAGTTGGCCAAATTTGGAGAACCACTACCACCCCAGGTCCCAAGCCAAGGGTGAAGTTTGATTAAATAAATAATAATGAACACGAATTGAAGAAAACAAATCCAACAAACCTGGCAGAGAACCTCGCTGATATACAAATACAGAACAGATCTGCAAATACAAATAGAAAGATGCGTGTTTCTTATGCTCAAGATAAAGTAGTGCAACAGTACTGCAAAACTTAAATATCCTAATCTCATGTGAATGCTTTCTAAAATTAAGAAGACCACAACATTCTCTAACCAGTGTTTACATCCCATGACAATGACAACAACAAACAAGCAAGGCAAGCAGACAACAAGAAATTTGACATGCAATGTTGGTTATCAATATGAATCTTCTTGCATAACTGCTTGAGAACTTCTCCTCACATTCTCCCCCACTCCTTCCTATCCAAAGCTAACATCATTCATTGAACCACATGTTCTCATACTTTTCTACAGGGTCCATACTACCTTTTCCATGAATACTTTCTAAATGCAGTTTCTAAATATAAACCCGTCAATTTAAAATTTAACATTGTCCAGCATTTGACTTCAAAATAAAGGGACGAGTTTCTTTGATTTTATGCATATATATTTCTAGTTCGATATCTGTATTTATGCATATATCACCATTCTACAACAGATACAGGTGATGGAATTCTAAGCTAACTGGCTTAAGATACTGTCCCTTTATTATAAAAGATTGTTTTAAAAGTGAAACAAGAAAGAAATTCACACTGAAATTTATGTTCTGAACACAGTAGAGCTGATCCAACTGATTTTTACAAAGAAGTACAAACCTGTCATAGAACTCCTTCACTGAAAGAATGTCATTGAATATAACAGCATCCCCAACCAAAGCATACACGACTCCAAATCTGACAAACCATCGAAACTCTCGGACGTAGACTCTGGTTTCTAAGCCAATCATTACCAACATAGAGCACCAAGAAAGGGACTCAATGACTAGGGAGACAATCTGTTGTGAAAGGACAGAAGTAAGATTAGTTTGCTAAACTATATTATTTGACCCACGTGAATGACATGCTTTAATCCATTCTTCAGGACACCACCGGTAGAACAATACAGTGGCCAAACATAGATAAATTGTAACAGGAACTAATAAAAAAATTTGCAATGGAAAGACATATGCTATAGCAATAGAACATATGCAAAGTAGCTAATGAATTCAGAATCAACCAAATAAACTAACTGGGACTTAACTTATCAATTGGGTCCATTTACTTGTGCACTAACGTGCATTATCCCAAGAGAAAATATAAAAACAAGCCAGTTAATAAAATATAGAGGTAACTCACCTCAAATGGAGCTAGACCATTCTGTCCATCTATGTTAAAAACTGAGATGCCCATTATCAATCTGAACAAGGGCACAGCAGTGCACAATCCAGCCAAAAGGGAAAGCATATAATTATAGAACTTTGATCGCAGACGAAACCTCACAACTTTATAATCTTTCTTGATCAGCCATATCCGATAGAAGCACAAACCCATAAGGGCTAAATGTGACACGCCAATGACCAGAGAGTCCATTGCACAGGGAGTGTACACACCAAAAGCATTCTCCACAGCTCTTGACCACACCCCATTTGCCACCGGCTGACAATACCAAACAAATGGCTGGAAAGCCATCGTCAATCACTTCACTACCAGTACTCTTCACTCAAATTGCATAGTCTGCAGAATACACACCCTCTCGCTTCAGAAGATGAATGGAGAGTATCAAGAAGACTCTTCACCTGCAACAAGATGAAACCATTTTGAGACTCAAAGGAAATTGCCTTTTCTGAATTATAAAAAGAATTTCTCTCTGGAACTTCCCAAAAACTTTCCTTTTGTAAATAATCAGATTCTTTGAGCCTTAAGGATCTTAATAGTTCTAGACGGCAAAAACACAAGTGGTCATACAATATCATTTCTTGACTCTTGAACAGAACCTAACACAAACACTTGACTTCAGTTCACAACCCCCAATCCAAGTGTTCCTTGGTTTTGTCCGCAATCAAACAAACAATCTCTCCCAATCTAACAACACCAAAACCAAAACTCAAAACCACACAACACATGGAGGAACAAACAAATGCAGCTAATAAAGCAAAAAAAAAAACCATCGATTTTACTTTTACCAATCACAACAAGTGAAAAACCGGACATAATCACTAATCATCAACAATCAATCACAACGCAATAGATGAAATAATCACACAAACAAAAATTACACCTCCCATTCAACAGTGAAGCAGACAGAGCACTTTCAGAACATAGAAATAAACCTTTTGGCTATATGTGGTCGCAGTTGCAGAGACGAACAGCAAAGCTTTGAGAGGAGAGAGAAGAATGGTGTTAATTTGTAGGAGAAGACTGGCACTGATGCTCTGCGTCACCGGTGACGATGCCATTAGCAAATGATCAAAGCCGCCAATGTTTCTTTTCATTTTTATACATAAAGAAGAAGAAGAAAATAATGTTCTTATATATTATTATATTTTGATTTTATCGATGGAAATGGAATGATTATTTTATAAGAAAGTAGAAAATAATTGCCCAGAAATAAAGGGAATACTTAGGGATTATATTATACTATTAACCTTTTAAGGTTCGATAGGTTCGCGAGCCGACTCGTAAACCTATCGTTTAATATTTATTGAATTATATATTTATAAAATACTTATAATAGAATTAGACAAACCGAATCAATCTCAAGTTGACTAATTTATTATTTAATGAACTATTTATCATTTATTCAATTTTTAATGAATATTTGTATTTAAATTTAAGTGAACCGAATCGAGCTCGTCTATTTTATTTCGAGTCGAACTCGAGTTTAGTTGTATAAGCTCGTTCGAGCTCGAGTCGAACACTTTTTTCACGAACCGAGTTGAGCCCTGCTAAAATAAAGCTCAGCTCGTTTACACCCGGATGGGAGAGGTAATATTGTCATTCCAGAGATGAGTAGGTCCCAATATTAGGCAATGACCATCCAAATGATTTTAAATCACTATCACTTATGACTTTTAGATTCTCTCATTTTTAAAGGATCATTTTGGGATTCCTTCATATCTGAATCTCAAATATTTAAGACACATGTATAGGGTTGGTTGTGTCAACGGGTTGGTTTTGAATCGAAATGACTAAAAACTGAATTAATAAAAATGAAAATAATCAAATTTAACTCAGTTTTGAACCGATTGGTTTTTTATGAACCGAATTTTATAAAATTCTTACATTTTATGCCGTTTTAACTTACTAGTTTTTGTGTTAATTTTTTAAACTGATTTTTTATGAAATTCTCGTGATTTGGATCAGTTTACTTTTTTTTTGTTGGCTTAATATTTTTAGACCCAACTAATGAAGATTGATGACTTAACATGATAATTCAAAAAAAAATTGATGACTTAAAATGAGTTATATGTCCAAGTCAATTAATTTTTGGTTTGGTTGATTTTTTATCAGTTTTAATTTTATAAACCAAAATCAACTAAGAGTTTCAGTTTTGTTCGTAACATAACCGAAATAATTCGATTTTTTTGGTAGTCCAACATAAATATATGTATTTTTCATAAATTAGTTATTTTTTAAAAGAACTCCACTACTAGGTCCTGCATTGTACTCTATTTATTAGGTTTCATTTAGAGCTAAAAGGTGTCTCACGTTGTAATAATCGGTGGAGAGGGAAATGAACTTGGATTCACTCATTTTGGCAATCCGCCTCACCTTGATACTATGAGATTCAATCGTAGCTTCTCAGACGGGTTACAAGTTGTAAAGGTTAAACTCTGATCACCAGTTCTGATCTAATTGTTACTATTTCGAGAAATCTACAGATGAACAATGTATTTTGGTTTGAAATCATGAATTTGACTTATTCGGGTGGTGAAAGAAATTGTACACGACATTTTGGGGTCGGTGTTGATCAGATTAGCGACAAGCTCTCGTGGAGAATTTTGGGCTTTTGGAGGTGGCTTGATTCTAGAGGGAGAAAGAGATAAAGAAAAAAAGAGTTTTATGACTGTATTTGAAAATTGAATGATATTTAAGGATATTTTGGTCATTTTTCACAAAAATTAACGATGTTAACTTGAAATAAACGATAATGTAGTTATATATGTGAGAGGAAAAGTTCGTAATGCACCCCTCACAAAAAAACAATTATAACTAGAAAATGGTCAAATCAATTATATTTAAGTGAGATTATCCTTTGATCTTAACCGAATCACCAAAATTATATTATATAATTTATTTTATGGTAACAAAATTCGTTGCTTTGGGTTGAAAAATGCAAATATAAAATCCAGTGAATCCTTTTGACAGAGTCTTCGGCAAAATACACGTCCACATCCAAAAACACGAAGCATTCGTACTTCTAAGTATTATAATCTTAATTAATTATATTCAGGTTGACTTTGACCACTCCTGTTAAATGCTTAGAGATGCAGTGACGATGTACAGAACAAACAAAAAGTCGTAGCACTTTTTTAATTAACCAAAACAACTAATATAAGATGATTTTCAATTGTTACACACGAAACTTTAAGTTCTCTCAGTGACACATTTAAAGAAAAATAAGATAGATTAAAATATCTGTGTTTTTCATTCACTTAAAAAACTTTTAAGTGTCAGTGTCATAGTCAAATTCAATCAGCATATTTGATTTTTGAAGGGTGACATTGTCAACCTAAGTTGATTTGCCGGGGCTCATATATGAACGAATTAATGTATATCAAAATTCGGGTTTGACCTATAATTAAAGGAGGCGTGTGAGATAAATAAAGGAATTATTATAGATTATTGCAGTTGTTATGATACAATTTACAGCTTTCTTCATTTATTATAAATTTCACCAAACTTATTTTTATCCTTACGTTGAAAGAGTTCAATACCACAACGTGACTCGAACTCATATCATTTGAACCCAAAATCAAGTGTTTAACCAATTGGTCAAACAAGTGTTGATAATTTTAGTTCACTTCATTTTGTTTTTAACACTTTGGTCTAACACTGTTAAATTTTGGATAAAATTTTTAATTTTTGAAAAAGACAAAAAAGCCCCTTTCATATTCTCCAACAAACTTTACCTTAGTTCATGTGCTCCTGGGACGAAATCGGTTAGGCTTTGGCGAAATTGACATGGTTTTAAGAATTTGATGGTTAATTAAGGGCATTTTCGATATATTACATTAAAAAAATAATTCAATCCAAATTTTAACGAAAAAGAATAGCGTGTGAAAAATGTAAATAAGTGAGCTGAAATTAAATTTCTTATAATAAACGTAGTAAGTTGTAAAACACGCTATCACAAATGCAGTTTTATGTAATTATCCCACAAATAAATATCGCAACGAGATTCAAACCTAGACCTAGATTCAAAGATAACACCATTTAATCAGACAAGCGTTGACATCAAGTTAATTAATAAATTTAAAATTGACCTCTATTGACCATCATTATTAATATATATTGAATATCAAATTAATAAATATTATATTCTTTTTTATTATATATAATTTTTTCTGAAGTCGGTAGAAATGCGTGAAGATTAAACCCAGATTTCAAAGAGAAAAATGAATTAAAATTTTCTAATAAAATTAACCAAACAAATTATAAGAGCATGACTTACTCTATTTGAATTATCAAAACAAAATCAGAACATCCAAGTGCTTACAGACATATATCATAAGAGCATTACTTATTCTATATGCCCTGTGTAACAAAGAGGGGAGAATCAATGTGTAAGTTGATATGGTTCATTTCCTAACATATATATCAGGCTTGTTATTGAAAATTTTAAGAATAATCTCACTTCACTACAGCTAGTTTGACACGTTTCTCACATAAATACAACTAACTTATTTTTTTATCTGTGAGATACGTTGAGTTTGGTTTTTCTCACTCAACTACAATCCGTTAAGTTTTATTTAATTTTTCGTGTAAAATGACCAAACTACCCCTAAATATCATTCAAATTTTTAAACACATGCCATTGGTCATCTTTCTTCTCTTCCTCTCTCCTCTCCGACAAACTCAAACACATTCCAAATTAATTCTCAATTCTAGCTCATCAATAATAAAACTTCCAAATTTGTTCAACGCAACAACTTAATATCACTTAAAAACAATTCAAAACTCTCAAAATCTCAATCTCCGCTTTGGTGATTTTCGGCGAACTGTCGGCGATGCTCCGGCGAGGCTCTGGCCTTTGCAGGCGTTGCTCCGATTACCTCTAGCATAGTTAACGGTGTGGTCGAAAATCGCAGATCGAGTTCACCCAAATTCGAATCTGTGAATTCCACTCTGGTGGTGGCTGCGTCCCAAACCTTAGTAGCGGCTCAAACCCTAGCGATGCACGAGCCTACTGTCAGGAGATCGGGACAAGGAGGAGCCAGAGAAGAGTTACCGGTGAAGGAGGGGGTGGACTTAGAGAGGAGAGAGGGAGAGGAGAGAGGGAGAGGAGAGAGAGGGCCAATGACATATGTTTGAAAATTTAAATGATATTTAGGGGTAGTTTGGTCATTTTACACGAAAAATTAATTGAAAACTTAACTGATTGTAGCTGAGTGAGAATAACCAAACTCAACGCACCTCATAGATGAAAAAATAAGTTAGTTGTAGTTATGTGAAAAACGTATCAAACTAGCTGTAGTTAGGTGAGATTATCCCAAAATTTTATGGTATGCTTGATAACAATTTTAGGAGCACCAAGTAAATTCATATCCAGCTAGTACTGCTGCGTTGAGTACGAGTTCATATGCAAATGTATTCGGAATTCTCGTAAAGTATACGGAGGTGTTAGAGTTTCACATCTAAAAGATGTGGATTTGTTCACCAACTTTAATAACAATCTAGGTTTCTACCTATCAACTTACTTATCAACTTGAGCTTTTAGTTGAGCTAGACTTTTGACAAATGTGTTGTTATATGAACTAATTATATCTAACAGGACACTCAGCAATGTCTTATCGAGTATATATGGTTACAATGGCACATCTTTCCCAACGCACAAAACATCGGTAGTGCATACTCGACACGAGTGGGGCCTTTACTCTGCACACCAAATGCGCCTGAAAATGTCGATTCTCACAAATGCAGACCTTACACAAATATGGGTGACGTAAAATATATGTGCCATCGTAAGCATAACTAAGGGAGACACGTCGATTTTAATAGTCACCTATAAAAGCTATATCCTGGTGAGGTGAATTAATTATTACCCTTTTGAGTTGTGAACTTTCCTCCAAATTCAGATCACCAGAGTTATATTTTTCAAACTCATAATCTCCAATAACATAAATGTTTTTTATAACGTTCAGATTTTAATTCAGTCTTTAAAATGTTATGATATTCCAATTGAACGTTCGTTGACAATTTCAATAATTAAGCTCTAGTCCTAACAGAAAAAAAAGGTTAAGGAATAAATATTGTGCTTTACAGAAATGAATTATGAGTACAAATTATATATATATACGTATCACATCTAGATAATATAGGTGTTTAACTTTACATGTACTTATAAAATACTTGAATTTCTCTCACACACACAAATGTATACACTAGCAGCTTATCACTTTATTTTTGTTACCCTTACCTCCAAATAAAAAACTATAACCCAGGTCATCAGGTTTGTTTGATTGATCACCTACAAAGTAGCAGTGAGATTCCATAACCTCTACTGTGTCGTAAAGTGAGGGCGGCGTCAAAAAATGTCTGTCGTCCACCAAGAATATGTTGGCGAAATAACAAGTTCTCTCGTATATCCCATTCTCAAATCCACCGCTTCCCATTGGAGGACTATATTCATTTTTCGGAGTGAAAACCTCTCCTCCAAACCTTACTATATTCGCCCCGCCATGCAAATTTGTGAATATGAATTCTGGCCAATACCCGACTTTTGCTTCACCCATAATGAGCCACCAGTTTCCAGTATTTGGATTCTAGTTATAATATCAATAGTACAAATGCACGCATAAATATATCATATATAAGTCAGTTATTAGAATTCAAGTATAAAAGTCACATTACCCGAGTCACATGTACATACATCTCAACCGACGTCTCGTCCATTGTAAAAGTAACTGGAAAAGCATAGTTAAGGGGTACAGAATCACTAACTAGAACGAATCCGGGGCAATCAACATTGAAGCATCCGCTATTAGCATTTTTCTATTAAAATCATCATCAAACAGAAGATTTTAACATTTTTGTATAGGTAAATCAAAATAATCTAATGAAATAACTTATCAAAATTTAAATATACCGGTTTTCATGAAGTGAAAAATCAAGTTCAAGTATCACCATATTCATGTGGATTCACCTAAAATATTGTATATAAGAGATATGTGCATTGTATTCGAACAATTCAAAATTAAAACAAATAAAATCACTTACTAACTACATTTCAAAATTATAGAATAAATTACCGTCCATCCCACTTTTATTTGGTCATCACCATGTTCAATGGCTACCATGGCCGAGCTGAATTGATTTTGGCTGTAAACTTATGGATTATATAAACTTATACGAGCACGAGCCCCATAAAACACCTTCCCAAATATTCGTAATCCTGTAAACTATAACTTTTATATTAAGATCGATTTAAACGTCGACTTTAATAATTTAACAACAGATAATGATGGCTATGAATTAGATCATGTGATGGTAACTACTTCCAAACCCAAGAAGCCTTTAGCTTTTCTTGACACAAAATGAAAGTTTTGTTCCACGGAAGCCAATATTCTTGCACTTTGTAGCTCTTTCTTAATGACTTTCGGAATGGGAACTGTTCTTGGCAGACACTTAATCGATGTCTACACAATAATAAACATCTCCTACATCGTTCTACAAAATAAACAACACATTCATTCAATAAACAAAACAAATAAAACATGGCAAGCAAATATAGAAGAATAGTACGAAATGTAACCTTAATGGATATAACTTCTCCAATACAACATGTTTGGACAAATAACACATGAAGAAAGAAAAACGTGAGAGTAGCCATACGAAAATGGTATATGGACATGAAGAAAGAAAAACGTGAGAGTAGCCATACGAAAATGGTATATGGGAGTGAACATAATTTGTACTGGTAATTTGTATAAGTACCATTGATAATTCAATCAAATGTTAAAACACTCTAAGACGCGAATGCATATCTATATATAACCTTTTTTTTGAGAACATCTATATATAACTTTCATTGAATGTGTGTATCGATCCCTCGACGGCGAACCTAAATTATAGGATAGTTGTCAATTGACATCCGGATCTTAAGGCCTCAAAGGAAATAGTATTTTTTTTATTGATCTTATAAGGTGAATATAATTTTTTTTAAATATCTGTTAAGCATAAATGATTGAGACCCACTAGTCACACACTCTAAAAAGAACTTCAAAACTTGTAAAGCTAGGATTTTAATATATTATGACTTGGTATTTTATTGTAATATCTCGTATTTATATTATTTACTATGCATCAAGAATATGAAGGAAATTGTACAATTATTATAAATAAACTATTTACGGATTGGCGGATCCAGAAAATTTTGCAAGGGAGGAAGGGGGCAAAATTTTATATTAAAATTTTAATTAATTAATAATTTTATTAATTAATTAAAAATAATAATTTTA
>JAYMTP010001363.1:0-24510 GCA_036897365.1 Geranium brycei | reverse complement strand
GGTGTTCACCCGTAAATGAACGGGTGGGTGGGTAAATGAGTCGGGTGGGTAGAAACCCGACCCGTGTGCACCCCTAGTTTAAACATTGTATTGGCATGTGCTGACAATGCATTGACACATTTATACATTGTATTAGTGTACCAAGTATTAATTTTTTTGATATTATATTGGCGTGGGTTGACATTAAATTGGTGTGAGTTGACATATTCTGGCACGGGTCATACAACCCAAAGCGATTTCAGGGTTCACCCATATGGTATAGTATTGAACCCAAGACCCTTGTTACACTTCTCCCCAAACAGGGTTCACTTTCCCTCTTAAGGACTTAGGGGTATAGTTTATAACCCATGACCCTCATTACACCACTCCTTCAACATGGTTCGGTTTTTCCCTTAGGGTATAGTTTGGAACCCGGGACCCTCGCTACATTCAGGCGTACGTATAACTCGATACCCCTCATTACATTCGGGAATGCGTAAAACTCGATACCTCTTATTACATTCGGGAATGCGTAAAACCCGGACCCCCGATAGGGTTCACCCATAGGGTATAGTATAGAACTTGAGACCCTTTTGCATTTTTTTCTTTCTAGAATGAGAAGACAAAGAATATGGAGGTTTTTACATTGTACTAGTGCACCAAGTATTGATGTTTTTTGACAATGTATTGGCACGAGTTGACATTGTATTAGCACAGGTCACACATGCCAAAGTCATTTCAGGGTTCGCCCATAAGGTATAATAAAATGATAAAACTTGAAACAATTTTCAAAATAAATCAAATTGAAATACTACAGTGCAAAAGAAATATGAAATTTGTTTCAGAAAATGAAATGTAGAAAAATTGAATATTCTTGACAGTACAAAACCGTCAATTGAAGGTGTTGAGTTTCAAAAAAACTTGAAATAGCTATCATAAAACAGTTTCAGCACAAAACAATCTATCGACCGCGCAATCACAGATCTGGCGATTATTCAATTGTTCAGTGTTATCTTAATTAGTATATCGAATCATGTCGGAAACGATCAGGTAATCATAAGTTGAAAAGAAATAATCGCGTTAAAATGATTCTACAATAACTGATTGTCGTTGGAAGTCACGATTGTTGCCGAAGTAGATTGCAGTTCCAATGATCCCTTAATTGTCGCCGGAGAAATCGGTGGACCATAATTGGACAATCACAAAGAAACTGACCCTGCAATTGCGAAGAAATCGGACAATTACAAAGAGATTGAGCGCATAATTTATGTCTATATGTGGTTTATGAGGGTGCAATGACTAGTTTCCCCTTTATGAGGTTTATTGAGTTATTTTTGAGCTGAAATAAGTTATTAACAACAACAATAAATAAAATAGCACCTAAATATTATTAATGGTTCCTAAGTTCGTATTTGAAGCGTGGTTTGTTGGGAAATGCATCCCTATAAGTTTAGCTCAAATTCAAGAGCCGAGTTAGGGATGACAAAAAAATTCGAACCCGACAAGTACTCGATGAACCCACCCTGACTGGAATGGGTGAAACCCGAACTTCTGCGGGTTTGGGTTTTATGGACGGATTTTTGAGCAAGTCCGTGTCGGGTGCGGGTCGAACTATACCCGATCCAATTTCGACCTGCACCCGTACAAATTTAAATAATAATAATAATTTATATATTAATATATTATATATTTTTATTAATTTTTTAACAAAAAAAGTAAAAAACCTGAATTCTAACTGGTCACTCACGCAAAAAACCTAAGCCGAGTTACCCGGTTCGGTCCTCTTAATGTACTGGGCTGCTTTCAGGCCCATTACACACGAATCCATTCATTATTTGGGCCCAAGGCCCGATAGGTAACGTTGGAGAGAACATATATATTGAGGCATGCCTCTCCTAATTTCTCGGTTAGCCTCTAATTAATCTGAATCTATCATGTCGCTCCGTTAAAATCCCCAATCCCTCTTCTCCATGACAAATCTCAATCACTCTTCTTCGATTTCGATTCGCAGCAAGAATGGCGGACGCAGAATCGAGCCTGGAGAAGAAGCAGCTGGGGAACGTGGACGAGATCGAGAAGGTCTTCAACAGCTTCGACACCAACGGAGACGGCCTCATCTCCAGCACCGAGGTCGCGGGGCTCCTCCAGGACCTCGGCTCCTCCTACGCCTCCGCGGACATCGCCGCCGTGATGGAGGAGATCGACACCGACCGCGACGGATTCATCAACCTCGCCGAGTTCGCCGCCTTCATACGAACCCCCGACGCCGACGGCGGCGTGACGGAGCTCAGGGACGCGTTCGAGCTCTACGACCAGGACCACAACGGAGTCATCTCCATCTCGGAGCTCCACCTCGTGCTCAACCGCCTCGGGATCGCGTGCTCGGAGGAGGACTGCAACGGCATGATCGCGCCGGTCGACGCCGACGGCGACGGGAACGTCGATTTCGAGGAGTTCCAGAAGTTGATGAGCAGGGCCAACAAGCCGTCCGCGTGATCGCGGTCGCATTCATTGATCCGTGTGCGCGCACACAGGCTAATATATCTCACTATTTCGCTTCTATTTTTTTGTGAATTACTTTACACCAATGTTGTAAAATTTCCAACTTGCCCTCACTAGTCTTCGATTTATCCCAACTAATTTTTGATTAGTTTTCAAAATGTCTTTTTCGCCAGTCTCGCGCCTAGCAATTTTTATAATATTGCCTTATAAACAAATAGCTGATCATCGACGTTTGATTTTCTTTTTTTTAAATGAATTTTACTAATGATGTACTATACAAATAGTTTGAAATTGGAATATTTACGGAATTTCTTTTAATGCAAGTTGTAGCTTTTGTGTATTTACGTGAGTTATGGGAACTTTTTTCTTTTTGCTAAATGAGAGACGAAAAAGATGATAATAGAGAGGACATCGTCAAGGGGGTGTAAAATGTTCGTCTTGGGGTCAAATAAGCTTGTGCAACTGAACTCGAGTTTGGCTAAGCAAAAAATAAACTCGAGTTCGACTTGATCCAGTTCACTTAATTTCCAATCCAAATATTCATTAAAAATAAAATATATATTAAATAAAATAATATAATTCATTAAATATTAAACGAGCTACCTTGAGATCGGCTCGACTTGATTTGGTTCGTCTAATTTCATTATAAATATTTACAAAAAGTTTAGAATATATAATTAATTTTTTAAATATTAAACGAGCAGACTCGTGAGCTATCAAGCCTTAAAAAATCAAACTCGAACTTGATTCGTGTATTAAACGATCTTAATCTTGAACTCAAATTCGACTCGAACTCAATTATAAAAAATCTGAACAGAATATTTAACTAATCAAGCTCGAACGAGAACTAAACTAGAGAACTATAGTCAGAGTTCCAGATATGGTTTCAATAATTAAAGAACTGGATGGTAGGGCCCGATTCCAGAACCGTGCCCTATCCCTACATATATGGTTCTCCACATTTGAAAATTGTATAAGAACTACTTTAGTCCGATTCTAAGCCAGTTCGATCCGATCCCGAAACCATAAATAACCCTATTTGGGGGCCTCCCAAATGAAATAACCCAGCTCATACATGTTATCAAAGAGAGACCTACAAATGTGAAAATTCCCCAGTCTCACTCTCTCCTCAATTGAAACCTATTGACCCATCGAAAGCCCAAGTCCTGTAAAAGGCCCACCAAATCTGTAATAACAATACTCAAGAAAAATGACACCAACTACTTCAAGGTAGAGAGGTATTAAAGCATCAAAAACCTTTAATATAAGAACATAATAAAATTTAAAAAGATTAATTATGGAGAAAAAGTCAAATTAATTGTAAATCAAGCTTTCCCTGTTTGCTAACCACACCAAAAAAGAGTTTGACAACATCATACAAATATCCATCATCATGTCTTTATATAACTATGTCTTCACATGCCACACTCAATCCCAATTATTAATTTCCAGTAATTTTCCTTTCTTATAACTATGGTAAAAATGCTAAATACTTTTAAAACCATACATTAATTTACAAAATACTCAATCATAGCGACCCTTTATTAAAGAAACAATTATGGTAAGCCTAACATGTCAATATTATTTAAGCTAAGGCTCAAAAAAGAAGAGAGAAAGAGAGAGAGATGAGTGATTCTTTAGAGGAAGAGTGCGATTACTTGTTCAAGGCTGTGCTGATTGGAGACTCCGCGGTCGGGAAATCGAATCTTCTATGGAGGTTCGCTAAAGATGAGTTCAGGCTCGATTCCAAGCCAACCATCGGGGTCGAATTCGCCTACCGCAACGTTAAGGTCGCTGACAAGCTCATCAAGGCTCAAATTTGGGACACCGCTGGTCAAGAAAGGTTCGTATACTTCATCTTCTTCGGTCTTTAACGAAAAAAGAAGTTTAATTAATAAATACGAGGTTACTGGTTTTAATTGGGTTATTGAAGATCTTCATTTTTTTTCCTTGATCATATATGGTTTTAGTGATATGAATATTGATTAAATTTTAATTTTTAAAAGAGAGGTTAAAGAACATAAAAGGGTTTGTGGGTGACATTATTTTTCGGTGGATTATTGTTTCAACTTTATTTTCCCAGCTCATGATTAGGCCTCAATGATGGATATAGAAAGTGAAATAGAAGCAAGCTTGAAGTGCGATGGTGATAGTGATAAACCAACAATAATGTAATATTCAAATAATCTTTCTTAATAATGAAGTTTATTGTTTGATTTGTTTTGGGTGAGGTTAATAAGATCGAACTCTTCTATATTCTCGTCGATAAATATATTTTATTTAAAGTCAATTAGAAACTCCTTAATGATTAGGAATAGGTGAATTGTAAATTTAATTGATTTAGAAGATCATTATGCACCAAATATCATATAAGTTGGTTTACTAACTCGACATGGAATCCAAGGTCCTTTGTTTGAATTGTGATTTTGACATTCGGTAGATTGTGTAAGATATTGGGTTTGAATAGTTTTTGTAGCTGAGTGTTCAGTTACAAACCACTCTTGTGGTGCAAATTACAAATTTTGAAATGTGGTTTATATTTTGTTGGAAACTAGTTTGCAATTTGTTGAAAAGTCCAAATTTTCAACAGGCATATGAACAAGTTTTCAACAAATACCACGTATTGAAAACTAGTTCATATATTGTAGGGACAAATTCCTTGGTCTAGGGGGTTTGGGCTGTGAAATGCCGCCGATAAACACGATGCACTCGATAAATAGGTTTTAGAGTTCATCATTATTATAAATAATAACCATCTGTAATCTAATTATTGTATAACTTCGTGACAAGTTTTTATATTTCAAAATTCTCAATGACTTATCTATTCCTTGCACCAATGTTGTAAAAAATGGTAGGCGCTAATGGGGGGAGAAAATAAATCGAATTAAAAGATTGATCATTTTCTTAGAGAAAAAGATTAATCGTTAATTATAGAGAATTAATCAAAAGATAAATCAGATCAAAGATTTAACGATAGATTAATAAAAAAAGTGAAAAGAGATTTCTTACCATATTGTTCTACATGCGTGGATATTTCTGACACGTTAATAAATCACATAAATAAGAGTGAGTTTGTTTTAGATTTTACATTATTACGTTTCTATTCCACACTAAACTTTTTAGTTGAAACAATGATTAACAAACAAGAATATAATTAATCACATATATTTTTGCAGATTTAGAGCAATAACAAGCTCATATTATAGAGGAGCTCTCGGTGCATTACTTGTCTACGACATAACAAGAAAAGTCACATTCCACAACGTAAGGAAATGGCTGAGAGAGCTCCGAGAACATGGGAAGCCAGACATGGTCGTGGTTCTTGTCGGAAACAAATGTGATTTGGCTCATTCCAGAGAAGTTGGCGTCGAAGAAGGCAAGAGTTTAGCAGACACCGAAGGTTTGTGTTTCTTGGAGACTTCTGCGTTGGAGAGCTGCAATGTGGAAGAAGCATTTCTTCAGATGATCGTTAACATCCATAAAAATGTCGTCCACAAGAGTTTGGAGGCTAAAGTGAGTGAAATCGATACGGCAAAAACAAGTTTTATTGGAGAGAAAGAAGTTATTCATATCGATCATGAAGTTACTGCAACTAAACATTATTCATATTGTTGTTCAAGTTAAATGGACCGTTTTCGAATCTTATAATTTTTTTATGTTGTTATTTTGCATTGGTATGCACTGAAATGTTAAATGTGATTGTACGATCGGGATGTTATGAGTTCAATTTTACAGCAATATGTGATAAATTCTAATTACTTACGCTCTTATCATAATTTACGTTTATATTGAAACGGAAAATATGAGACTACTATTGGTATAATGAAAAAGATTTAATGCAGAAACAAATAAGTGATCAGAATAAAGCAATAACAAGTGTACTAAAAGGTTTTTGTGGTTTGCCGACAAGTGTCGTTTTTGTCCACCGGTAGAAAAGAGTAATCTTATGAAATATAAATAGTATCTCATATGAAACAATGAACTCAAGAAACATGCAACTCAAGTTCACGCTCATATTATAACCTCCAGTTTTTCAAATAGTTTGTTGCGAAAAGAATTTTGACAAATCTAATATCTGGATGTGTCGATTTTGTCGAATGGTTTGTCATGACGATTCATTTAATAAACGTAATACATTATTAGAAATTTTCAGTGGGTCATGATTCGATTCAAGGTATATCCCAGCAAATTTTTACCTTGAAATACTCCATCGTGTTGGACGTCTCGGATATACCAAATATCTTTAAAATGCTATTCCAAACATCCCTAAATACTCATATCCCTCCTCTGCCACAGATTTACTGTATTAATACAATATTTGTGTGACCATAATAATTTACTGTACACTTATTTATTAATAAGCAATTTACACATGTAATAAATGTTGCCTTAGACATTGTTTCTACTAATCCCGGATAAGCCGTAGCTCACAACCAAACACAACCACTGTGACTCGTTCGTTGGTCCGTCACAGTCAAGCACGTGCACCAATGACCACACGACACCTGTCAGAAGCTTCCAAATTTTGCCTCACCGAATCGTAGCCCAACCTCAAGATCCCCAAAATCAACGGCCACGATCTCACCCGTGAGCAAAAAGTCCACTATCCCCGGTCACTCTACCGTTCACTCCACCCAAATCTCTCTTCCTCCTCTCTTCTCTGTAACTCCATTTCTCAGTCCTTAGAGAAAAAATCGATGGCTCCCGCTAAAATGCGCCGTGCGTGACCGATCCCACCGCAGAGATGGCCAATTGGATCTCCTCGAAGCTCAAAGTCGCCGAGACCTTCTTCGAACAGGTAAACCCATCTTCGAATTTTGAATTTTCTGTTTGTTTCCCGAGAAAAAGAAGCCATTTTACCGCCATCACCGCGCAATGTTGTGGTTGTTGTGTTTCGGGTGCGTGAATTTTTTTGTGTATTGGCGATTCCAGATCGATCAGCAAGCTGCGGAGTCGCTGAAGAAGGGGGAGAATCCTCGATCGGATTTTCAGGATGTGGGTGCTCCGAAATCTGGAGGCTCCGTGCCATTGAAGGACCAGCTCAAGAAGAAAGCACCAGAAAAGAATGGAGATTTTGGTAAATTACGCAAGGATTCATTTCCTGTTGATGCGAGTTCTATTTCTAATGTTGCTGGAATTAGGGAAATTTCTAGTTCTTCGAGATTATCGTTGAAGCCTAATTCGTCTCTTACGGATAGTGATTGGACTGAATTACTGGGTACCCCGAATCAGCCCTCGAGCCCGATAGTTAGTAGAGGGAATAAGGTTTCGCCGATTCGGGGGTTGCGGAAGGGTGATAAGAAACAAGGGAAGAGTATAGGTTCGGGTTTGAATTTGTCTGCATCGGAGGTGAAGAGGAGCCAGAAGGGTAGTAGTAGTGTTGGTAGGTCACCCGAGACTGAGAAGTCGGGGGTTTCACCTGGGCTTTCGTTGAATGGGAAAAGGAGCGATGGCACGGAGTCTCAGTCTAGCTCTTCGGATTCTGTAGGGAGTACTTCGATTGTTGAGTTGCAGGGTGAAGGGAAGTATTTAGAAGGAGAAGATGTGGGTAAGAAGGATTTAGATGAAAACCTAGTGGTGGAAGTGACAGATGAGACGGGTAAAGAAAATGTTGAACGTTTTGATCCTAAAAGTGTTGCTTCGGAGGACTTTCCGAGGACATTGAGCAAGAATCGTTTGGTGGATGTTGAGTCGGTGTTGGTGGGGAATGATGTTCGTGGGCAAGTGAGGAGCACAGTGAGGGGGAAACGTGAAACCAATGTTATTTCTCAAAGTTCTGCTGCAAATAAGAGAGGTTCTTCATCTTCAACCGATGGAGGTTCTGATTCAGATGATTCGGGTTTGTCTTCAGACTCTGAAAGTGAAGGTGAGAGGGAGGAGAGGAAAAGGAGGAGGGAAAAGATTCTTGTTGAAAAGGCAGCAGCTAAAGCTGCAGAGGCAATCAAAGAACGGGAGAATAAGGTTGCTAGGTTAGAAGGAGAGAAGCAGAGTTTGGAGAAAATACTTGAAGAACGTGCTAAACAGCAAGCTCAAGAGGTACACTTGTGTAGTTTTGGTTAAGCTTCTCTCTTTGATTGAGATCATATTGTATTGGGACTTGCTTGCGAAAACTAATGGATGTTTCTTTAGTTTATTATTTTTATTCCTTGAACTTTTCATGTATGGGCAATGTTTTCACTTCATCTGAGTTTCTGAATATTTGATTTCATTGGTGCATGCTACACAACTAGTTCTTACCATCATAGACATCTGTAGCAATTGTATTGTTCCCTTACCTTGTTTGTTGCTTTAGGCTTCAGACCTGCAGACTGCAATGATGCAAATGATGGAAGCTGTGGATTTAGAGAAGCAGAAGCACAATAATACTAGAATGGAAGCCCTTACTCGATTGGCTAAACTGGAGGTATCCTAAGCTATCTATGATGTATGATCTTTATTTTTGTATACATTATGCTATCTTTCTTACTGCATCTTTAGGTTAAATCCTTTTGCTGTTCGAGATCAAGAAATCCTGTTAGACAGTATTTCTCATCCTTAATTATTGACATCACATGCTTGTAGACTGCAAATGCTGCTCTTGCAAGATCCCTTGCTACTGCACAGTGGAATCTTGAAGTTGAGGTATGCTGTTATTAATATTGTAGTTTGATTCTATTCACTATCTCCTTTACGGTATATTTATTTTTGATAAGCCATGTGCACCAAGGTTTAGGCTCAAGGCCTTGCTTATGTAGAAGTAAGGGAGCACCAAACTTTTTGATTCTTAAGAAGACTTCAGATTGATGTATCAAGAATTAGGAGATGATTATGTTTATTACTAGCCCAGAGTCTATTCTAGTTTTTATTTGGAGATGATTATCAACTTCTTTTAGTTGATCTGAGTTATGTATTGGCGGTTGCAGTTATTTGTGACACTTAGCCTTCTATACCTCTTAAAAAATTGTTTATCTTCTGGTACATACACTGTTGAAGTAATAATTGTTCAATTTCTGAAATAAAGAATTTCCTTTTATCATGCCTCTTCACACATTCTGCATATGGATAGATTTTGTGTGAGAGTGGAAATTATTCCCTCTTTTGTGTTTAAATGAGGTTAGATGCAAAGTTTTTATGATCCCTATCTCCGTTCCCATCCCCATTCCCTCACATCACCTTATGTTCATTCTATTCTAAAGAATGAGAATAAACATATGCCTATGGCATGGTTAGAGAATGTGAATCAAAACTAGGCTAAATTACACACAAGTTATGGTGATTTCCATTCCCAAACCCGTATACAAACATAATCATGATCTATACCAAGTTCAAATTTAACTTTATACTTCAGAAACATTTCCAGAACTGTTGGTTATTTATATCTTACGTTTTAGAATTAACCCATTAAAAATAGCAAAAATGTTCTTGAGAAAAAACATAAAAAGGTGATATTCATTACCTTGTCAATCAAATTTACTATTCTTGTTCTTGTGAACCAGGTCAATAGGATAGCAGAACTCAAACAACATAGTGAAATGAAAGAAGCGGCTCATGAAGGTACATTTTTTGTGTTATCGTACTGCTTGAAGTGTTCGCCTGGTGTACGGGTTCCTGAAATTTCTTTTGCTCCTTGTAGAACTCAGGAGCAAGATCTCCAATTCTCGTCAGAGTAAATCTTCTCTAAACCAAGTGAGTTATATTGTTAGTATGACAACCACTGTTGGTTTTGGAGAATTCTTAATTACTTCCGATTTGGAAATATATGTTATGTGCAGCTTTTACAGTTATTCATCCTTGCCAATATAAATTGTTTTTTCTCCACTTTCTAATGACTTGAGATCTGATTTGAAATGACGTAGCTTGCTGCCCCAAAAGGAGTTCAATTGGAACGTGAGATGTTGGAGTCAGAGTATGCTTTCATCAGTGATAAAGTCAAACGATTACAAGATAAGGTTTGTGTTTATTGTCATTGGAAAATTGTAGTATATCTGATATTAACGGTTTGCATTGCAAAGAATTAGTACAAATGCATAGTAGAATTCATGGAACTATCGTGCAAGTGTGATTTACATATCTTCTAGATTCCTGGATTTGTCTTCAGTTTTGCTTATGTTTCCCGGTTTTATAATCAGGCAAAGGAGCTAGAAACAAATATTGAAATGACAAGGAAGGAGATAGAAGATCCTACAGAAGTAGAAGTTGAACTCAAGCGAAGGCTTGGTCAGCTGACTGACCATCTAATTCAGAAACAATCCCAGGTTTGTAATTGTATCAGTACCTTTCTTAACCAATTGGGGTTGTCGTAGTAGTTGCATGGTTAGGTTAGTTTATGATTCATGCTGGTATTATTTTTATTTAACAATGGATGATTAGAAATGAAAGTAGAAAAAAGGACATGACAAATAACATGTGGAAAAAGCAACAGAAACCCAACTTGAATTCTTGAATCAAAATCAAGACAAGCCCATGTTACTGTTTTTTATATATTAGCTAAAAGTCACGGAAGAAGTCCTGGATGTGGATTTTCAATGCTTCTGGTCGATTGCTCTCTATTAGGCATTCAGTAAAGCAAAGCCTCTGATGATATGTTGATCCATCTGCTCCTTTCAGTCACTGCCATTAAATACTTGGCTTCCTTGAGTAGGGTCTTGTGTTCAAGTCTTCCAGACGGCGTTCTGACAAACAAGAAGATTAAGAGTCGGGACAGAATTGACTATGAATTTGATGAAACAAATATATGATTATACATATTCCAAATATCAAATGCGAACTAGTTGAATGATTTTTTTCTAGTTTGTGCAAAATTATCAACTGACCCTATTCTTCAACCCAGGTTGAGGCTCTTTCCTCAGAGAAGGCCAGTATGCTGTTCAGAATCGAGGTACGCTGTCAATTTAGAGAACCATTGTTAGTACTATTTACTTATTGTTCTAACAAAAAGAAACTCCAGACTTGTGATTTATATTCATCATAAAGCAATTTGTTTCGGATAACTGCTACAGGCTGTCTCTAGGATGCTGGATGAGAACAAGGATATCACCGATCCCTCGTTAAGAGATCTGGAATCGGGAACATGGGCAATTTCGCGGTCAAAGTGGAAGCCATTGTTCGACGAGAAGCTTCATTCAGGAAGGAAGCACTTTGGATCATTGCTTGTTCAGTTGGATGCTATTTTCTCAGCCGGCGCTGCATATTTAAGGAGAAACTCAACCGCGAAAGTGTGGGCACTGATTTACCTCGTATGCCTTCACTTTTGGGTCATTTATATTCTCAAGTCATATTCCCAACCCTCCAATGAGGTCAGATCCGGGGCCATCGTCTCCTTGGAGAACATCAATAATACGGGCCGAGTATGATTTCTGGTTTTCGATTAATTTGTTTTCGGTCTCGGTATTTTAAAGAGATTGTTCATGACAGGGGTGTGTAGTTTGTGCAGTTTTCCCCCAAAGCCAATAACAATTTATGTGATAGGTATTGTATTTCATATGATATACACGACTATTGTTCTGTATTTAAAGCATTAAAGTGTAACCTTGCTCTCTCCTTACGAAGACGATGAAACCCTTAAATTCTTGTAAATGATGACTATTATGGGATTGAGATATTCTTGTAAATGATGACCGAGTAAAGTTTCAAACACCCTCAATCGATTGACAAAACTCGAGTCTCATTCACATTCAGGCTTGCTTCGTCATGCTGACTTTCACTCTGAGATCTGCTTCGGCGCCACTGTGAACGACTTCGACGCCATCACCACCATCAACGACTCCAAGGTCTAAATCTGCTTCGATTCCGCTGCCGTCGCGAATGACTATGTTCCCATTGCGCTGCTAGAGATCTCCATCGACGATTCTTCTCCGCCGCCACAGATACGATACGTGCTCTTCTCCTTCGAAGACCATGGTCGGGACCAGATCTATTTTCGATGCGAGCTCCGATGGAAGTAGCGACTCTCTTAGACTTCAGTGACGCTAGTATGAACTAATCGTTTTTGTGTTAAGACATTGATTTTTTTTGTGTAAAAAACATGTTCTAACTAAATGAAAGGAGTTTCATATTTGCGTGCTTAATGAAACTGCACCATCTGCTTAATGAAACGAGTTTCATATTCGCGTGCTTAATAAAACAACTTAATGAAAATAAGATGCGAACGAGAACCGAAAATGAAATTGGCAATCAATATATTTTTGAAGAATATACATCTCAAGTCAGACCTTGGTAATGTAATCTTCAAATTATCGAAACAACAAAGGTACAAGACTCTGCGACGTGTGTTTCAAAAACCAACTCACCGCAAATTCACCTACCAACCTTTTTAAAACCATAAATGATGCAATTAATTTTATGATTTATGGGAGTTCAAACTAGTTTGAAATCGGAAAGAATCGTGTTGATTTGCACCAAATTAATGAGCTCAAAATCAATCTCCTACAATTATGGAATTGCATACAGTTAAAAATCAGCCATTAACTCATGCACAATGACATATATAAATTTAGAAATATCAAAAATTAAGATTTGGTGCCACTGAAATGTGTAAAAAAATCTAGACCATTAATGTAGAGATGGAATGATCAAATTGAGTTCTCATCTTCTCATCTAGAAGGGTGATTTGTAACTGATTACATGTAATGATCCCCAATTTTCTTGCATTATCAAATTGGTTCGCGTGCTTATTGCACGACGTTGTCAGAGACCTAAGCAGTACGTGGCTGCAACCCATCCCTCAACAATGTTAAACTTAGAATACGCCGAGGCAATGATCGACAACCTCTGAGCCATGTGTCTTTATCCGCAATGGTCGTGGCACGTCTAGGTCTAGGTTTGAGCTTACTCTCCTCGCTAATGTTAGAGGCGGAGCCAAAGCTAGACGTCATTTCATCTCCGGGAGCATAATTAAGTTAGTGAAGGACACTACCAAGGTATGGAGACGACAGGGCCAAGGATTTTCGAGGCCTAAGGCGAGATTTCAAACATATGGCCTCTTTTAATAATCACTTTTAGTTTATTTTAAAATGTAAATTTAAATATTTTTAACACTTTTGTATATACTATTTTAACTATCATCAATTTTATGTAATTTTTTGACTTTAAAATATGAGTTTAATTTCATTTTAACATTTTTAAACCTAGATAAATGTCCCTAATTTTTTTAAAATTTAAAACGAATGCCTAAAATTTAAAATTTGTTCTAAAATTTTTTATTATAAAATTAATAGGAGCAAAACAAACATTTTAAAAGAATTTTAAAACTTTACATGCTAATTTCATTTAAATTTGGGCTTAGAGTACTTCAATACTAAATATAGGCCAAAAATATTTTACACTTGAAAAGGTAATGTATAAGCTTTATTTTAAACTTAAATTAGGCCCAATATGAACAACTTTATAATTTTTTAATGGCCCAAAACAATTTTAGGGCCTCTTTAACTTGGGGGACTAAGACAAATGTTTCATTTTCCTTCTCATTGGGTCGGACCTGCTTGGTATATATGTAAATAATAATAAAAAATTGGACATATTTTGATATTCGACTGGCCGGCTGAGGAATATTTTGGAGCCTCTCTAGGGTCGGGGCCTAAGGCAAAAGTCTCTCTTGCCTTATGGACGGGCCAGCCCTGACCAATCTCAAGTTGGTTCATTTATTATTTAATGCATTATTTATCATTTATTTAATTTTTAATGAATATTTGTATTTAAATTTAAGCGAACCGAATCGAGCAGGGCCGAGCTCGAGCTTATTTATTTTATTTCGAGCCAAACTCGAGCTTAGCTTTTTTCACGAGCCGAGCTGAGCCCTACGCACCAACATGAGGCTCGGCTCGTTTACACCTCTAGTTTTTAGGGTACGAAAAGTAATATCATTTAGGGAAGTGTAGTCATCTCTATTAATGAATTAATTAATTATTTAAAGCAACCAAAAGAAGTCATAAGCTTGAAGTTGATAGCCGGCTCAAAAATAGGGTGATTAAAGCAATCAAATAGAAGTACGCCAGATATTTTTCAACATTGACTTATCTAATTATGTATGAGAGACGGACAATATGAATTCACTAACCACTTGATAAGCAATTTAGTCCTCCACGCTCCACTTAAAAGTTAAGTTTGGGGGATTCCTTAAGTTATCAGATCTTGGTTTAATAGCGGGCATGTGCCTTGCCGTCCAGCGGCAAGGCGGCCCTTACACAAGCACACGTACGTGTCAATGCACGTTGCCCGCGTACGGGTCATGCACGTGCCCACTAATGTCTGCCGACAGTAGTTAGTAACTAGAAAGTGTTAGTAAAGTTTTACGGGAGGCGCCCGTACACCACCGTGATTTACCGGCGACGTTTACTCATTTCCCATGGGTGTGCAACGTTTGCCTCCAGTAACACAAAAATCCAGCAGCGTGTATTCCCCTATATATAGTTCATGAAATCTTGTTCTACATGTAACGCTCGCGCAGGAGGAGAGGCTTGAACTATCCCAATGAAACGATTTGGATTTAGCGTTATTGTAAAAATTATTAGGCACCAATCGGGCGAGCAATGCTTCCAGAGATTAATCGAAGACTAGTCGAAATTTTTATTTTTAAACCGATATACATATACAGTCAAAGGAATGCATTTCAGTGAGAACCAGTTGCTCACTCGTGTTTCCATTATTATATCATGTATTTCCGTAAACAGTTAGTTGGCGTTTCAATTATTATGACATGTATTTTCATAACATCCAAATTTGGGTTAATGCTCAACTTTTTGGGGGAAATATATACCCTATAAGTGAAGAGGGTCCCGACCGTAACGAGGGGCCCCCGGGTATAACGAGGGGGACGAGTATTTTTCTATAAGAAATCAATGGTGTAACGAGGGGGACGAATATATCCTTGAACCATAGAATTAGTTTTTTTTTTCATTTCACAAGGGTTTTTAAATTAATTAATATTTTAAATTTGTCATTTTCAAAAGACTAATATATCCTTGAACCATAGAATTAGTTTCTTTTTTAAGTGAGGGTAAAATAGTCTTTTAATATTTACCAATTAATTACAATCTGAAAATTAAATACTAAGGGTATTTTGGACTTTTTGCACAAGAATTCTGTTATATTTAACATCGGTTATCTTAAGTGCAATTTAAAAATTGTTGAGGTATCGACAAAAAACTTCTAACTTGAAGTACTGATTTCGAAATGAGGCAAACTTAAGGTACTGATATGAAAATATTTCATTATTTAAATATCAACAGTAATATTTACCCGCAATACCTAATCTCACAAGAAAATCTCCATGAAAGTTTCCTTAAATAGGACAATGCATCTTGCACTGAGCTAAATTGTGTATTCTGTACCATTTTGTTTGGAAATTAGCAAATGGAGTGAAGGGTGAGGATATCGACATGACAGAGGCATTTGGTGCAAGTGTTAGAAGACAAAATGATTTGTGGTTGATTGCTATCCCATGCCATACCCAATAAGCCTCATGCTTGATTGTGTTTAGCACTCTCTGTTAGTCTTTGAAAAGAATAAAGCTTATCTCACTGACGGTCCATCCTTGCACTAGCGAGGTCTTTGGTTCGAACCCTGTTAACAGGGAGGAAAATATTGTATGGGTGTATAGGGGGAAATGATGTAATTTTCAGAAAT
The DNA here is from genome assembly GCA_036897365.1 of Geranium brycei. NCBI lineage: Eukaryota > Viridiplantae > Streptophyta > Magnoliopsida > Geraniales > Geraniaceae > Geranium > Geranium brycei. Next base: position 8,427 of record JAYMTP010001363.1, on the reverse strand, counting down.
AAAATAAAATAAAGCTTATCTCACTAACAATTAACCTCTCACGTCGAAAAGATGTTACATACTCAACAATCAAAATGGCACACAAATAGAAAATCTAAATCCCCAAAACAATTCCATGAACGGTACCGCTTTGCATGAATTAACTCTTGCCCAAAAGTTGTCGTCCTGGCGCTCCACTTTCCAGATCGTGACGAAAGATGTCAATCATATCGCTGGTTGTTATACAACAATAATCTTACAAACAGGGCCATTGCAACACTTATTGGGGTCTAAGCAAACATTACAAATGGGCCTTTTTATATGATAAAAATGTGATTACACCCCGACAATCATAAATTTGATGTTGTCTTGCTTTATCGTAATGTAGTCGAGCCCAAATCTTAATACACAACTTGCAGATAAGAAAAAATCACTAGCCGTTGAATATCTTGAAATTTTAGTTATCAATTTGAATTTTCAATTTAGAAGGGGACGCAAAACATGTGTAAAAGGCTTTGTAATTGGACTTGTTGTGTTCTTATCCAGTGAAAAATATTTGTGGGTGGATTTGCTCAGCAAATAAGGATTTTATTGAAAAACTAGCAGTCAATTCCAAGGCAGGAAAAAAAAGGCTAGAAAATTAAAACAAGAAGACAAACATGATAACTTAAAGCGCAAGGAAGACAACGTTTAAGCTATCTCATTTGCTTGAGACAAAAAAAGTATGTGCATGAATTTATTTGAGCAGGTAAAGTCATGTAATCATCTCTATCAATCATTTAAAACCAAAGAAGAACAGAAACTTCCAAAATTGAATTTAATAGCCGCCAGTTAGATGTGCAATATTGTCAATAGTTTTTTATCAGATCCACGAAATGAGAGAGAGAGATAGAGTTTTTTTGTTTAAAAACATATGGTTTCTTTGTGAGCAATCAATAGTGATTTTTGGTTTTATAGAATGGCAATGTATATAAAACACTACCATTCAGGTTAAGAAAACTTTGCTATAAAGAATCATAGCTTACGGAATTGCTTCCATAAAACATGAATTTTCTGAGTCGTTTTATTATGGGAAAAATGTCACTTACCTCTCCCCCGTGCAATGTATGGTTTTCGCTTAACTCCCTCAAAAACAGAATGCGTTATATGGAGTACCCGAACTATACTAACGTTTCACTTACTCCCAACAGCGTTAGTTTTTGGTCAAAATCACAAAAATGCCCTTGTATTTAAAACTATACAGTTTTTTATTATTTACTTTATAGAAAAATATATTTTTAAGAAAAAGTTTGAAAAATAATTTTTAATATTTTAAATATAAGAGCATTTTCGTTATTTTCGAAAAAAGTTAACATAATTTTCAAAAAACTAGCACCGTTGGGACTAAGTGAAACGTTAGTATAGTTCGGGGATTACATAGAACGCATTATGTTTTTTTTGGGAGATAAGTGAAAACCGTACATATTACGAGCCGGAGGAGGTAAGTGACATTTTCATTTTTAATATATCAAGGGGGTATATATTATACACATGAGTTGGTCATGTACAGTGGGGAAATAAAATATGTGGAATATTCTTCCTTAATAATTACATCTTCACACATATAGGTAATAAGTTAATGTCAACGATTATGATAAGAAATCACTCCCAAATAAGTAATTTCTAACACCTTTTTAGGTCGCAAATAAGAGAGTCTTGGGAGTGTTACAATCTCAGTTTTGTGCTCCAATCCTTTATGCAATCCTTCACTTGGGTCCTTCCACCTCCAACACTTCTAATTTCTGCTAATACACAAACAAATACCTTTAAACACATATATCCTTCATTTTCATTTGGAGTACACTTTCTTTAGAAAACAATGCCAATAATATTTGCAAATGAATAATACATTTCCAACACATATATACCTTTTCAAAAACCCGCAGTGCAGTAATGAATTGTGTCCCTATATATGTTAGGACATCTCTCAACACAAGTGTTCCAAACATGGCATTATTGGCAATGTTGGGATATAGTTTCCATGCCAAAAACTGATGAATTTTGGTAGTTTTGCAAGTGACAGTTCTCTCAGTTGGGGGAACCATACCGTTGGCTCGTGGCCAATTTCTTGCCTCTCTTCTGCGTGGAAGATTTGTTTCAGTTCATTGCACTCACTTATTCTGAGCACTTGGAGTTGTACCAGACATCGAGCAAGTGACAACGATAACAATGATGTCAGTTTCGGGCACCCACCAAATATAAGCTCTGTGAGTTTCACCAGCAGGCTTACAGTTTCAATAGTAGGACCCTTCAATATCCTTGTCAGTTCTGGTAAACTTTGAAGCTGCAAACTTTCCAAATTAAAGAGAGCAATAGTTTATTTTCTTTCGCATCTGCACGAACCAAGCCAAGCTCGAACAACTCGTTCACCTTCTTATATTCTCAACACTCCCCCTCACGTGTATTCTACACGTGGGCCTTTATCAACTCATAGAGAGGTATGCTATGTATTTTGACATCAATCAATCATTCATCAATATAAACAATTTTCTCACGTAGCTACATTTTTCGTTAGTTTTAACTCAACACCGCTAGATTTTGGTGCAAAATGACCAAAATGCCCCTGAGTGTTATTCAAATTTTCAAATAGATGTCATTGAGATCTTATTTTCTTTCTCCTCCATCTCTGCATTCAAATTTTTTAAAAGACACTAACCATAGAATTCAAAAATAGTAAGTAATATAGAGTTATATTATATTCATGGTTACCTACCCAACCATGATTCAGGGTTCACAAAATCCCAGAAACAAAAGTTAATCAAAAAAAACCCAAACCATCAAATTCTCTTGCTCATAAAATAAATCAAATTCTCAAAAAAATCACACCTTGATGTAATAAGCCTTCTTGATTTCCACAGGTTAGGCATCATAGAACATAGCTTTCATCTTTTATATCAAAAATTGAACACATATAGACCAAAAACTGATCAAATCAATGAATCATGCATATCTATCTCAAATAATGACCAAAACACACCAAATCCACACCCTCTATCCAAAAATGAGTAGCAACAAAAGAAAATAAATTGGGTATTTCATAATGAGCAGCAAAATATATGAGTGCCTTCACCATATCTACTATCTTTCATATAAAAAAAATGAACGCACAGAGACCAAAAAATTGATCAAATCAGCAAATCATGCATACCCATTTCAAATAATGACCCACAAACACCAAATCCACAAAACTCCCATTATTTTCAATGGTATCTATTTTGATGGAGCAACCGACGACGACTTCGAAGATCTTCGCCTACTGGGCGGTGGTGACCGGTGCCACCGTGGAGGATCTGTCCATGTGCGAGTTTCATGCTACTCTTTGAACTATTTTTTGTTTTCAATCGGTCTCAAAAGATTGCATAAAAATTTGATGTAAAATGAGTCTCAAATTAATCCTTTTGCCAAGGTAGAGATAGATTGAAGTAAAATTAAAAACAAATTAATTCGTTGTTCCTTAACATTATTGATGGAGGATAAGGATGTGTGAGAGAGAGATAGGTGGAGATGAGAAGAGAGAAGGAGAAATAGAAAAAGGAGAGACAAATGGCATGTTTTGGACAATTTGAAAGTCAAATAGGGATAGTTTGGTCATTTTACAGTGAAAATTAACTGAAAATCTAACGTCATGTAGCTATGTGAGAAAAACCAAACTCAACGCACCTCACAGAAGAAAAAATACATTAGTTGTAGCTATATGATAAACCCGTAAAACTAGTGTAGCTAAGTGAGATTATCCCAAAAAAATATTTAGGGTTTTGCTTGCTTGTGGTTTATAATTAGAGTCTCTCAGACAAAGATGATGATCCATAACTTGGATATGAACATACCCTTAGGTTACAATCTTCAATTAAACTTAATTTTGGTTGATGTCCATCGCATTGTAGTGGATGAATTAAATCTTTTTTGTTTATAGTGTTGGTGCTTCATAGAAGAGAGAAGGTGAGAGGTTGAATAAGGACATTTTAGACTTTTTACCTTATAGTTTTGTTAGATTTAACTCCAGTTGGTTAAATGTAACAAATAAATAATTTGGATATGTGTATATCAAGTTTTAAAGTTCGGGATACTTATATGAAAATGAGTGATAATTAGAGACACTAATGTGTAATTAACTAATTATCTTAAAATATATTGTAGTATTGTAATATTAGTTGTAGAATTGAATGTTCTAGGGGCGTTGAAAAAATTGAATCGATAAAAACCGACTGAACCAAACCAGTTGGTTTGATTAATTGGTGGTTCAGTTCTGGTCGGTTTGGTTTTGAGAAAAACCAAATGAAAATCGGTCCAATTTCAGTTCAATTAGCTTAAATTGATCGAAAACTGCGCCGACTGACCATGGTTCAGTTTTATAATTACCCGTACAATTTACTTAATTGGGCCGAAAATCCCATTCATTAAACCTAATTACATGCTCAACACTAGAAAGTCAGAATTAGAGAATCCATCCATGGCTTCCTCAAGAGTCAGAATCAATGGACATGGACGAGAGCTTCAGGGCGCGAGTCGATAAGGTTTTTTGACCGCTCGCCGGTGTGGTCTCTCGCCGCGGTGAGGTCGAACGGCGAGAGTGGAGACGCGACACCAATACCTCCGAAAGAAGACTACAACGTCTTCATATATTTATGATCACACAATTATTAGACATTTATTGCATTATTGACTATACGAAGCGTTGTCTTGGAAAATATTTAATTTTAAAAATAAGAACTTGTTTATAATTATTTAATATTAAAACTCAAAAGTTATAAATACTTGTTACACCTAACTATAGCGAAATGACACTTTCATACCTTAATTAATTTTCTCTCTTTTTTAGTACATTGCCAATTTTTTTTGACAACCTACCTCTAAAATACTTAAAATACCCCTAGGTTAATGAACTTAAATTCAACCGGTTTAATTTGGTTTATTTCTGGTTTAAATTTGTGAAGATCCAGATCTGCTTTTTCAAATCTTTCTTCTCCACAAACGAGTCGATTTTCTCAGCAACCGCCATGATCAATCAAGCAAGGATTGAGTTTTTTCTTTACAAATTTCCTAGTGGGTTCATTACTGATCAGAAGAAAAAATGAATTTGATTGTAAAACATACCTGACATGCCCAATCCAAAATGGGTCAAATTCATACAAGAAACGAATCCATTTGAAGCAAAAAAAAACAAATTGAAAAGGAGAACTCATTTGAAAAGGAAAGCAAAAAACAAATTAATACAAAAAATGAACTCAATTGAATGGTCGATTTTTTTAATACTGATTTGTTCAAGACCCACTACAGTCCCTCATAGTACCAATCTCGGTTTCCTAGAATTTTTTAGTATTGATTTGTTCATCACAGTACCAATCTTGTATTTGGGAATGAAGCAAGAGAGTGAATCCTTTGACCGAGTGCGGCCGATCTAATTTGCTTCAAGTGTGGCCGAACCTAACCCTACCCATGCCTCCATTGTCCCTAATTCTTCTGGATCTTCCTCCTTGAAGCCCTCTAGTGGTATCGCGAAGAAGTTCTCCAAGAAGCCACCGTCGATTCCGCCCCCAGATTTGCCGCCGCGAACTCGTTAGGGATGGCAAAAAAATCCGAACCCGATGGGTACCCGATCAATCCGCCTCGTTCAGAACGGGTGAAACTCTATGTTTTGCGGGTTCGGGTCGGGTTTTATGAACGGGTTTTTGAGCGGGTGCGGATTGACCTATACCCGATCCGATTTCGACCCACACCCGTATGAATTTAAAATAATAACAGTTTATATATTACATTTTTTTGACAAAAAAGTGAAAAATTAAATTTTAATTACCAACTCACTCAAAAAACCTAAATTAATATGATATAACATATATTTATATTAACTTTTGTACTTGTATTGTAAAATAAATTTGTTAATTGAATAAATATTTGAATTTTCGGGTTGGGTTTTGGGTTGCAAATAAAACCCGTACCCGACGGGTTTTTTGCGGGTTGGGCACCCTCTCTCGATGAGCGGATTTTTTACGGGTCGGGTGCCCGCTCACGGTGAACGGGTGCGGGTTTGGCTAAACCCGACCCAAACCTGGTCCGTTGACATTCCTAGAACTTGTGTTTCGCCGGAGCTCCGTCAACTCTCGCCGGAAGCTGCTGCTCCTTGAACCATCAACAAACCAAATCACTACTTCTAATACAAAAACCTAGAAAACCCACTTGCACTGTTTATGGCACGTTTTGAAAATTTGAAAGCCATAAGAAGGCATTTTAGACAATTTTAAATTTAAACTGGTACAATTTTGGGTTTCATTTTAACCGGTTCAATTCCAAGTTTTAATTTGAACTGGTTCACTATTCATGACAGTTTTTGAAAATTTAAAAGTCATTGGAGGGTATTTTAGTCATTGTACTATAGGTTGTCACGAAAAAATTGTCTGGATATCAAAAAAAAAAATTAATTAAAGTATGAAAGTGTCATTTCGCTACAATTAGGTGTACCAAAGTATCATTATTCCTTATAAATATTATATGCATTCAATCACGATCGATAAAAAATCAACAAATAAAAATGAATATGAGGAATGGAGAAATGGAGAAAATAGTATATGCTCTAGAAAGTTATCATTTCACAGCCTTTTATATTATTATATTATAATAATAAAATATTAAGTGCTTTTCATGAAGAAATCAATTTGGCCTAAGATTTTTTGTTTCTGGGAAAAATATCTGAAAAGAAAAGTGGAGGAAATTATCATATTTAAACTGCTGATTGTTTCCACAATCCTCACTCAAATGTTCAGTGAAAACAGTACAGCCGATCAGTTTCTTCACTCTCCGATCTCCTGGTTAGTTCTGTTCTTACCCTAACTCCACTCACTTCAATTTCAATTTCAAGAAGAGGAGAAGAGAAATTTGGTAAAAATCAATATTTTCATGTATGTTTTTCTTGAATGAAACCCAACAAAAGGGTTATATGATGTTCATTTCTAGGAATCAGTATTCTATAAATTTCCGACTAGTCCCGATTAATTCTTTATTAGTTTATTAATCTTATTTTCCTGATGTTTTACAGAACACTGCTTAGAATTACTAGCTCTATAAAAAAAACAATGAAAAGTCACACAGATGCCAAAAGTCAGGGAGTTGGCATCAAGAAAGTGACATGGAGATGGAGCTGTGTCTGTCATTAACATAAATCTCAGATTGATCGAAAAAGTCAACCTCGACAACCCTTTCGTGTCAATTAGATTATATAACCACAAGTAGGAATAAAGGAATCTTGGATTAAGTTATGCCATGAAACGAAAAGGCGCATAGAGACAAAACTTGAACTGTGATTTAAATTTAGAAGCATTTGTGTTATGCAGTTCATTCCCAACCTCTCTGCAAATCTCATGGAGTACAATTCCCCGAGTCTGCCTCTGCTCTTCACTTTCATCCTCTTTATCTTCTTGATTCTGCAGATACTCAAGAAAAGCAAAACCAATTGTTCCTTAAACCTCCCTCCTGGGCCGTTGAAGCTCCCCCTAATAGGAAACATACACAATCTCGTTGGAGCCTTACCCCATCATCGCCTTCGGGACCTCGCCGCGAAATATGGCCCCGTCATGCACTTACAGCTCGGTGAAATATCCGCAGTCGTCGTTTCCAAGCCTCAAACTGCAGAAGCCGTCATGAAAACCCATGACAGTATCTTCGCGCAAAGGCCTCGTGTCCTCGGTCCGCATATAACGTCCTACGGGTCCAAGGTCGGTTTATTATACTAATAAAATTGAATATGTTTGTTATGCATGCATACTGGTTCGATTTATTCATACTTACGCTTATGGACTAACCCACAGGACATGGCCTTCTCCCACGGGAACCACTGGAGACAACTACGGAAGATATGCACAACCGAGCTGCTAAGCCCGAAGCGCGTAAAGACCTTCCAATCAATTAGAGAAGAGGAGGTAGGGAATCTGATAAACTCCATTTCTTTGAGCGCGGGGTCGCCCATAAACCTCAGTCGGGAAATCTTCTCGTCGAGTTATGGCATCACGGGAAGATCAGCCTTTGGAGAGAAATGCAAACAGCAAGACGAATTCATAGCTTTTGTTGAGGAGAGCACGAAATTGGCCGCGGGTTTTGGCCCCGCCGATGTGTTTCCTTCCTTTAAATTGCTCCAAATCGTCAGTGGGTTTAGGACTAAAATGGAGAGGCTTCACAGTCAATGTGACAGGGTACTCAACAGCATCATCAGTGAACATGTTACTAATAAGAAAGCTTCATTGGAGGCTAAGGGCCAAGCAGATAATCTACTAGGAGTGCTTTTGGATCTTCAGGAGAATGGAGATCTTGAATTTCCTTTAACCACTGACAGCATCGTTGACGTGATTAAGAGTTAGCAAGCTGGTTAGACTTGAGATCTCAATGGGAACTTGACCTCCAAAGGCAGAGTAAGAGAGATTG
>JAYMTP010001362.1:0-24532 GCA_036897365.1 Geranium brycei | reverse complement strand
CAATCCAATTTTAATAACTCGTTCGCCTCTAAGGGTATTTTAGTCATTTCACATGCCAAAAAATGTGAAAAAAATTCTAGGTGTACCTACCTGAAAAACAGCAATATCTAGGTGTAGCCACCTAGAATTATCCCTAAATAAAATGCTCACTAATCTATGATCACGATTGAGGCAAAAACTGTTAATTTGGACCCAGTTTTAAAAATGGGTTGTTCTCAAAACTCCTATATAACACAGGTTGAACTTCAACTAAACATTGGTACTAACTGTATATATTGAAATGTATACTGATTTTGATTATCATGTTTAGTGTCTTGTTCTGTTTTCTTTTGCTCCTACTACCACCTTTATATTTATTTGTTGTTTTGTTAGAGGGTGAGGTGTCAGAAGATCAGGTTAGCTGAACTTCGTCACCTGCCGTCATTGAATCACGCTGCACACTGATCTTGAGCGACCCTTAAACCACATCATCCTCTAACCTCCCTTGGCAATGTGCTACGTGTATATAGGGGCAGGGTTGCATTGCCCCCATCCCTAAGGATGATATCTGTATATACTAGGATGGACTACCCAATTGTTTTTTGCCTTTAACAATGAAATCAAGTTGCTTTTGTAATAACTTGGTTGTAACTAGTAAGTAGTTCATATTACATGAATTTAGGTTAAAGATCTTATCAAGGTTTTGAAAGGCGAAATTGACAACGGAGGAGTTTTTCCTTACCACCACGAGGCGTATGCCTCGAAGCGCAGCGAGGGGTAATCCTCAATAATAAGAACAATAAATTCATAAAATATCATATATCTCATACAATTCATAACAAACAACACATAATTTCATAACAATGTCAAAAGGTTAAGAAATTATAAGTATTGAAATCATAAAAATTTATTCAAACAAAAGTTCCTAATTAATAGAGTAATAATAGATTTAAAGTCTAAACATAAAGAAAACATATTCCATGTTGAGTGTTCCAACTCAAATGTCCAAAAAGTCGGCGTCATCATCATTTTCATGATCATCATCATATTCTGAAGAGTAATCAAATTGCATAGCTCGACCATAATATCCATCATCACTCTCAGAATCACCTCCAAATTCAGTATATAAGTTAAGTTTTCAATAAAATCTTTATCTTCAACAGACCTACAAAAGAGTTGCATCACCTTCATATAATAAAAGAGAAGAGAAAGGATGGTTTCCGGCCAAGTTGTGATTGGTCCACCTGGATCCGGGAAGACCACCTACTGCAATGGCATGTCTCAATTCCTCCAACTCATCGGACGGTATATTCCCTCTTCTCAGTTTCAATTAATTTTCTGTTTTGTTTATGTTCTTTTCTATAACCAACTTGAAACTTGAGAACAATAGAGAAAGCACACAATTAGGAATAAAGTAAGTTAAATAATTGGGTGGTACTGCATAACTGAGTTTTACTTTCCTAGAATGTGTTGAATAATTATTATTTGTTCTCCATGGTTAAACAACATGGCTACAACAATAAATTTTAGGTTAGTGATATGCATTGCTTTCACGTTTTGGGGCTGTCACAAAAGTAATGGATGTACACATGCACATCTGCGTGTCTTAACATGCTGAAACTTAGCATTAATACAAGCAAATGTGGCATGTGATGCCATTTTTGGAAGTAGGCACCATTGAGGTTGTGGCATCATATGTAAAAGATGCTAAATGTGGGGTATTGCTATATAAATCAAGGACTATGATATGATCTCAATTATGATTTTGTTCATGACTTGAGTATATCTTTCTTGGAAATTAGTGTATATTGCAATCCATAAGTTATCACGATTTGGGTCTTCAATGTTCTCTTCAGGGCTTATGAGGCTGGATAAAGAATCAAAGATAGGAAAAGTATGGTGTGTTACAATATACAGGCTACAGTTTTAGTTAATGGGCAGAAAAGGAAATACCCATGCCACACGTATTGTTTCACTGTTACAATTTAGCTATTGACGTGCAGGAAGGTTGCTGTTATCAATTTGGATCCTGCCAATGATGCACTACCGTATCCTTTTAAATAGATATTCTTTTCTTTGAAAATGTTCTGTTTGCTTTGAAGTTAAAGTTGGAAAGTATGGATCTTCCTTAACATGAAGATAGGTATGAGTGTGCCATGAATATTGAAGAGCTTATTAAACTGAGTGATGTGATGATGGAGCATTCTCTTGGTCCTAATGGAGGCGAGCATAATTTGTTTCTAATCCTTCTGAAACTTTTTTGTTCAGTATAAAGCTATGCTGAAAATCTCATCAAAGGAGAAACAATTTCCAATTTATTTTGCATCTAGACAAGGCATATATATAACAAGTACTTGGTCATGCTGGTTGTTAAGCTTCTGCACTAGAATGATAGCAATTACTAGACACATACATTACTTTTTCCTTGTTTTATTTGGCATAGGACTCAAAGCCTTTGGGTTAGGAGACTGTCCCCTTACTCTGTATTTTTATTCTCTGGGGTTTCTGAAATCCTGATTGTTTGGCAGATATGACCATATAATTATAATGGGAATATCAAGTTGGTTCTGCTACTCGTTCTTTTTGTACATTGCAATATGTATTTCTCATGCCATCTAGGCCTTGTGTACTGTATGGACTATGGAGTACCTAGAAAAAAATATTGACTGGTTGCAAGCTAAATTGGAACCTCTTCTGAAAGGTTGGTATTTTTTTGGTCAATACAGATTTTCTAACTCCATTAGTAATCACAATGATGAAATTGTTCTTACTGATACAGAGTCTTAAAAAACATTTGTGGTATGTAACACATCATATGCCCGGTCTTGATTTTTTTCGCTTATTTTTATGATCAATCAAGATAAATGAAATAAAATATCTAATCCCAGAAGCTGACCTTTAAGATATTTTAGGAAGATTTTCATATTCATAACCAGGAATATTTGCCGTTGATAGAAAGTGTAGAGTGAAGCCCAAGGATAAGAATGTGAGTAGGGATTTCCCTAACTTCAACAGTCAAGCTTGTGATTAAAGCCTTACTGTCGAGCCAATTCGAAGGATAAGAATGAGGAGGAATAAACCGTATGTACTGTGAACATACAGTGCAGTGACAATCATGTGCAAAGAACTATTTTCCTGGGCAAGTGGAACTATTTTTCCTTCACCCATGTGCAAAGAACACAATCATGAAACTCATAAAGAAGTTGGACCTTAGGGTATGATTGTTTAATCACATTAACTGGTTTTCATGTGCTCTATCCCGAGAGAACATAGTGATGCTATCTAATTATCAACATTATGATTGTAAAAGTGTTGATGGAAGCTCATATTTACAGTTGGTTGCAGTACATTTAGTTGACGCTCATCTTTGTAGTGACCCTGGGAAGTATGTGAGTGCATTACTCCTGTCATTATCAACAATGCTCCATTTGGAACTCCCTCACATCAATGTCTTGTCAAAGATTGATCTTATCGAGAACTATGGAAAACTAGGTCTATTCTAGCTTTTCTTCATTTGACACATTAATAAAGCATTAGATTGCAACATTCTACTTACTCATCACTATATTATCTTGTATTTGCTGCAGCTTTTAACCTTGATTTCTACACGGATGTACAAGACATCTTGATCAGGATCCTCGTTCTGCTAAGTACAGGTGTGATTTTACCTCTTGCAATAAATAAAATAACAAATGCCATCCTTATGATTTTAGGCCAATTTATTGAAATAAGGATTCAAACCTTGGGCTTTTCTCATAGGTCTATTTCGGGTTGCTTAAACTTCGAAGACATGCAACAACCTATTGCATTCTCTTTCTTCAATTCTTCCAATTTTGACTCTGACATGTTACTGAGAAATACGTTTTAATCTGGTTTTTACAAGGTAAAAAAAAGCTCCATTAAAATATTGCATCTGCACTTTTGAACCCTCTTTTTTCCGTGCAGAAAGCTGACAAAGGAGCTGTGTGAAGTGGTAGAAGACTTCAGTCTTGTTGACTTCACGACCTTGGATATTCAGGCACTCTTAACCTCTCTCCACTTCCTTTGAGTTTGTGACATAAAGAAATGTTTTTGGCTTATGAGATGCATGTCTTCCAGGATAAAGAGAGCGTGGGAAATCTTGTGAAGATGATAGACAAAACCAATGGGTATATTTTTGCTGGGATAGAAGGGAGTGCAGTTGAGTTCAGCAAGATCGCCGCTGCTCCTCTTGACTGGGACTATTACAGATATCCTTTTTCTCCGACCACATTGTTTTGGATTTCAGTATACAACATATAGCATAATAGCCCATCCCTTATTCAAACCATCCTACGAGCTTGTGACGTGTTACCATATTCCGCTTCTTGGAAACATGTTTAATAGGCTTGGGCACTGTCTTAGATCTTTAAGATGCATGACTGGTCTTTGATATAGTTCCTAGATTGTTACGGTTAAGAAGGGCTGGCTAGTGTAGTTTTGCATCAGTTGGTTCATAGAACATAAGTTTTGCTTAACAGAGTAGTCTCTTGCTCACAGTTGCTGCAGTGCAAGAGAAGTACATGAAGGATGATGATGACCATTTTGACTGACATGGAAATCAACAAAACTCTGAACAACCCCATAGTTTCTGACATGATACATATATTTGTGAATTTGTACATTGAACTTGTTTTATAGTTCAAATGCTTTGTTAAGTTGTTGAAATATTTCCCATGGTTGAAAGTGATTGGCTAAGCGTTCACTATATCACTAATGATAGTTGTATCCTCTATACAAGGACAGTCTTGTTCATGGAAGCCAAGATTCTACAACTTTATTTAAATGTGATTTTATATAAATCTTGGTGAACAAGTCACAAACACTGGCATTGCTGTATTACAAATTAATTGTTTAATTAGATTAAACTGTCAAGTTTGTGAAGGCTGGGGATCTCAACGGCATCATATCTTGATCTGCAAGTATCTAAACAAATACTATTATCAATTTCTCTCAAAGCAATTAGAACACGGTTAGTTAAGCCTCTGTTAAGGGAGAGGCAATGTTATGAAAACGACGTCCTCTCGACCGAGTCGTTGGAGGAAGAAGCTAGCTAGGGTTTTGGGAGATGGCTTCATATTATCATTTTGTTTGCTGTATTGGATTATTAAATGATCTGATTGTGTGTAGATGTCTCTTGAGGACCTCTCATACCGATAGGGTTGATTTGTAACATTTCAGACTTTCAATCACCGATTGGTTTCAATTTTGTAAGTTGTTTATTTAAATTTCTGTTATACAATTAGAGTAATCGTTACAGAGATAACGTCTAGGTGATTGAGGAGTTTAAATAAGAAATGATGTATGTTTTTGAGACGTCGGATCTTGGTCCTATATATGACTTATTTTCTTAGTTTAGAGGTTCGACAATGCTTAAATAAAATTTTCATATGCCAAAGAAGAGGTATGCAAAAGAAATTATAAATGGATGAGTGCAAAGGTGTAAACACACCAATGGGTTTAAAAATCAGTTTAGAAGAAAAGATGGTGCTAACAAAGTTGATGAAGGCCATTACTGAGGCTTAGACCATCTCCAACTCATGTTATATTTCTCTCTCCAATGCAAAATATGCTATAGCAGCTCCAACAACGCTTGCTTGACCAATTGGTTAAGCACTTGAACTTGAGGCCAAAGGTCTTGAGTTTGAGTCACACTGCGGTATCTCACATTTGTTTTCAACTTCTGTTAGGCCTCTCTCCCGATGGGAGTCAAGTGGCAATATTGGGCCCTATTTTATGGTGGAATAAAATAACATATGGATTCTAAAAAAATAGTATATAGCATACAAAATTTTTCTCATCCTCTAATTTTCAATCTTCAGAAATTTGTTGTGTTCTATTCTTCCTTCTAAAAAACAAATGCACTCACCCTAACGTGCACATTCTTGCTTTTTGCTTCATGAAATAAAGTCACAATGCAATATGACTATGGCCACATTATGTGATGACTTTAGGGGCTGATTATTCAGAAACAGTTTTTCAATGCATTTAAAGGGTCATCCCTATGGTTGCTCCAGTCAAGTGTTTTTGAGATTATTAGGTCTTCAAACTACTGGGAGTGAAGATTATTTAAGGGTTGTAAGAATTTGAATTTTCAAAAGCGATTACTGAGCTTTGGGGCCTTCTTTTTTCCACACCAATACATCTTGAAAGTGATATTTGGTTCTTGATTTCTTGTTTCATCAACAAAAGTAACTTGTGCTTAACCTCTCAATATTTTTAAATTCTCTCTTAATTTAGTTGCATAACAATGTCACAATGAAAAATGTTATCTTCTCTATACATTGTAGACCACTAGTTATGAATATAAATGCCAAATAATACTATTGTACGTAAACAGAATAAGTGAAATATAATAATTGTACCGAAGATGTTCAGAAGACGGAGATTGTAGATTGTGCGAAGAACGTCCGAGTCCAGCTGATCGTTGTTCCTTAAGACAATATTGCTCCCTCTGCGGCACTTGAAGGATTATCGAGTAATCGCCTCCCAAGATAAAACGGACTTACACCACTAACGAGTGTTGCGTATATTAAGGTTGTGACCCTGTATCAGCAATGTTCATTGGTTGGATAAATTCATTTGATTTAAAAGTTGAATCAACATGAAGGTTCATGATGCTAGCAAATGAACCATGCACATTCATTTACTTGAATAAAAAGAATAAGAAATGTACCAAGCCGACCAGAGCAAACCGGACCGGACTGGACATGACGACGGCAATAGTGCGCGTGTGATTGTTTTCCAACCTGAACTGGTCTGCGGGTCTCCCCACTACACGTGAAGTGATGACCCAAGCCCACAACTTTTAGCTCTCATTTTCGAGTGTATAAAGTGTCACATTTGTTTAAAGGTGAGCAATGTGGTACTCGATATTTTTGAACTAGTATTTTATACAATTTGTAGCATCTTTAAGTTCTATTATCTCATTCAATATTTGATTGATTTTCATAAGTGTACAGCCTAAATTGTAGTTCTCGAAGAGACAAACACAACAGACATACACATGATCCAATTTAATTACTATGATCGATCAGAATGATCGCCAGAAAATCATATCTGAATATAGTTTCTAACATACATTTTGCACCATGTTGCCCATGCACCAGCAGACATCAATAATGTACATATTTTAAATAAACCCGTGATCATTTGATACCGAAAACTCATGATTAAATATAGTAAATTAGTAATAAAGACATATATAGCATTTGTGTTCCAAGGATGTCAAATTTCAAAATATTACTCTTGAGAGGAGTGAAATTTCTTTTTTGTGATGAATGAACGTTACAAGTTACAAGAATAGAGTAAAAGGTTAAATGAAGATTACCCATTACTGTAATGGGAAATGTAAATACAAGTCAGCTCCTCCTAAACTAATCAATCATATCCTCTTGTTGTTTTCCCATGCATCTAATTCTAATGTAATGATGGGAAAGTTATTGGCATGATTGTGTGAGAAACATGATGATTAAGGTCAGACTATTTGTTGTTGGGTCCATGTGGACCCCACCACCTATAGAGGCCAACCCAATTCAATTTTGAAGGGCTGTGATGCTTAGATTAGATTGGTCCTATGATTCATTCCATCACCTACGCTACACACCACACTAGTGGTAGTGTGGTTGCTTCATTTCATTTCATGTCTGTGTAATGTGTACTGTGTAGAGTGAGGGAGAGGAAGGAATGGGGTTTGATTTGAATGAATCTGTATTGCTTTTGTGTTTGTGATTCTGAGAATATAGCTGTGCCGTCTTGCCTTACTTCAACCACAATCATGAAACCAGCTGGTTACTTTCTTTCTTTTTAAAATTGAAACCCACCAACTTGAATTCAATGAAAAGGAAAAGGGTTTTTTTAGTGCTTCTTGTAACTTCATCTTGTTCATTATGTTGATCAATCCTCGTTATGGAAATTATAATGACACATACACAATTTTCATTTGTAATATGAAACTGCGTGTCCATTTTTGTTTAACAAAGACTGTGTTGGGTTGGCCTGTATATGAAATGTCAATAGTAAATGAATGTGAGGTGGGATTATAAGAAACAATTGTACACAAACCATAAAAGAGAGTGAAAACTACAAAGATCAACTTTGAATGAAAAAACCTCCAAAAACGAAAAGTAATTGATGTTTGAATTGAAATGAACAAATCACACTCTGCTCAATAGTTGGATTTGGTTTGTTCTCTTTTTGTGCACTCACTCAATTTTATCTATATAATTTCATTTCTTGGAGGTTGAGCCTAGAGAGACAGAGAGAGAGACAGTGAAATAATCAGAGATGGCATAGCATAGACATAGAGGCATTGTTGCATATTCCCAATTCACAGAGCAAACGGATAGGCATGAAATAGTTTGGTCTGTTTATTTCAAAACATGACGCAGATACAGCCCAGCCCCTTTTTGGTACCAAAGGAGAAGAAGAATTGAGTGAGATTCACAAATTATCTCCCTTGGAAATAAATATGTTCACTTGTTTGAAGGCTTGTTCAATAGACAATACTCTTCTTAATTTATATCGAACTCGTTTGGTAGGAGATTTTTTTCAAAGATTCGAGAGATACAAATTTTATGTTTATAATTGAGCACACAATAATTTAGTTAAAAATAAAATCAAATTTTTAGAGAATCATTTTCTTCATTCCCGATCATATTCATAATAGGATCGGTGTAAACAAAAGAATCATGTTTTAGAGGTGTAATCAAGCCGAATTCTTAATGAGCTGTTCAAACCTGACTCGTCATTTATTCGGCCTGAGTTCATAATAATCGAACTTGAACTTAATAAACGAGTCAAACTCGAATACTTATGCTTCAGATTTGATAGACTCGCGAGTTAGCTCGTTTATAATTAATTAATATACATTTTTATATAAAATAGATTATACACCTTCATCTTTTCACTAAAGAGTAGAGATGTTGTATTGATTTTCTCTCTTTTTAGGTCTTTTTTCTCATATTCCCCCTATTGTCTGTATCTCTTTACCTCTTTTTTCCCTTTTCCACAATTATTTTCTAGATTTCAATAAATTACCTATTTTTGCTAATAAAAGAAAAATTAAAACATATATTTTCTTCTTAACAATTGTTTCCTAATTGAATTTGCTCAAATATATTATTCTAATTTCTTAAAATCCATTTTCTAATTTTATTAGGATTCAAGCTAATTACATTTGACTTTTCTAAGTTTTATATCATTTGGGCTTAAACTCTACCTATTTTCTTAGCATTTCAGATTATTAAATCACTATGTTCTTATACTTTCACTTTTATTATTGGAGGTAGTTAAGAATTGGTAAGATTTCTAAGTTCATATGATGCATTATATTTCATGTTCTTATGAATCGTGATTTCTTAATCATTTAATTTGACATAATTCAATCTGTTCTTATGCATCATGAATTCACGTTCTTATACATCATAAATTAATACGTTTTTATGTATCATGAAATCAATTTGACATAAATCAGGCTCATATTAGAAAGTTTGCTATTTTTAAGAAATTTATATTTACAAAATAATTTAAACAAGTCGAATCAAGCCAAGCTCGAGCCCAAAATTACAAAATTATTAGAGCTCGAGCAGAATCCGAGCCTGGTGTAAAATGAATGACCCGTTGCTTAACAATTTTGGGCTCGGCTAATTTTCAGCCATTAGGGAAAATCCGGTTTGCTTCCATTATGCTAATTCACTTTTTTATGAACTTAATTAAACATTGAAATTTCACTAACAAATTATTGAAGTTTTCAATGCATTCATTATAATGGCTACAAAATTTCATTTTTTAAAAAAAATTACTTCTTCAAACCTATTTACTTATAAAATATTTCCACCCTTTTAGCATAATCTAACTCTCTGCCTCACCACACACAATATACATAACAAATTTGTGGTAAAATATGTTAAATTACCGTAATTTCTTGTTTACAAAACAACCCTATATGGTTTAAATTCTGAGATAATATTTGAATTGACAATATGGACTAAAACAACAAACCTCTCCTATCATTTGAATCCAACTTAGTTTACTCAAATTCTTTAAAAGAGAACAATTCTTTGCAAAATAAAAGACAAGGGAACGGTAAAGCAATGAAACAATTATTATCACCAAAGAAAAAGATGAAAGAAAAAAGAGAGGGAGAGTGAGAAGAAGAAAAAAAAAGGTAAAACATTTCATAACTATTCAAAATAACTCATTTATGAAAAATAGAAGATGAAACTAAATCATCCTCAATCAAAGAATATCACAGGCTCTCTACTTTATCTCATTCTCTTATTTCTGCATCCACAAAGAACTCTGCATGTGTATGCCATTCCCTTTTCCTTGACCTCTATATTGACTTTTTTCTCTTTGAAAATGATCCAAATTCCCCTATCAAACTCAACTTATGCTGCTCCTAGAAAAAGCAATATTTTAATTTCATATCAATTTGGAGGGTTTTATCAAGTGTTTTGCCCCAAAATAATATTAAAAGCCATATAAAATATCATAAAAACAAATATCATGGGTAGGTTCTTGAGGGTACATCATCTTCCCAAGAATTTTGTGTAATTCACGAGATGAAGTGAACCTTAGATACAGACTTCATTAACTGGTTCGCTTCTTCTGAAACACTCATGTTTAAATTTCAAGATTGATGTTGTCTCAAGTTTCAAGTCCCCATTTTCACCTCTCCAGGTTCTGATATGGTGATATTCTACAATTCAAAGTCACATTTCAAGAAAGATTGCTGACAAATGTTTGACCATTTCTTAGAATGTTAGTTTCAATGTAGGTTTGAAGGTTCACAATTTAAATTACATAAATTTAAATTCAATTTCACCCATTAAGGTTGGGAATGGAGTATAAAATGAAAATATTTTATCTCAATTTGTAATTTATACTATAAACACTTTAATATGTAAACAAAGACACCAAACTCATATTGGAAGAGAAACTATAAGCAAGAAAAAAATATTAGAAACTTGACCTCACACTCGAACTTTGCCACATAAAACAAAGTAGTGTATATATGTATATCTTTGAAACATGGTTCATGTATTTGTTTCCAAGAATTGAGTTCTTTTAATGAAGGATACCGAAATATCCTCCTGAAATGAAATGATCAAAACGAACACAAAAATTTCAATCACAATGAGCTGTGTTGTGTTATCGGCGGTCCAACAATCCATAAATTCATACAGACCAATCTTATTTGCTTTAAATGGTAAATAATAATTTTCCATTCACAAAATTTTCGCCTAAAAACGTTCTTATAATAAAACAATCCATTTCACAAAATGGGTCCAGTACAATGGTCACGTGCCCAGTTTCATGGTCAATGATTCAGTACAAGCGTTACACACGAGAGTGAGACGCTCCAAACTAAAAAAATCAGAAAAAAATGCACTGATAAAAGCACATCCTTTGGGTCTTTCTGTTTCAGTCTCTTCTCAAGAGTCTCTCATCTTCTCCTCCTTGAGTTCTTGGTGTCTGGTTCTGTTTTGCGAAGATGGGTCCAAACTTTCCCAAGTCAAATGTGATTGCAAATCAATGTCAAGATAAAAAAGAGCTTCCTTTTATTCTTGATCCCCTTTATTGCTCCGAGGAAGCGACGGCGTGTTGCTCTCCGGGAGGTGAAGGTGAAGAAGAAGAAGAAGAAGAGATGTGGTGTGGGTATGGAGTTAAATCCAGACCGTCCGTGTTGCTGGAGCAGGACCTGTTCTGGGACGAGGAGGAGCTCTCGACCCTTTTCGCCAAGGAGGAGCAGAGTCACATCTCCGGCGATCCGGAGGGTCGCCGGGAGGCGGCGGAGTGGACGCTGAGGGCGGTGGCGCGCCTGTCGTTCTCGGCCCGCACGGCGGTGCTCGCCGTCAACTATCTTGACCGGTTCTTGTCAAGTGTGTGTCTCCGGAGGGAGAAGCCGTGGATGAGTCAACTCGCCGCCGTGGCGTGTCTGTCGCTCGCCGCCAAGGTGGAGGAGACCCACGTGCCGCTTCTCCTGGACCTGCAGGTATGTGATTATTAATTGATTCAATTTTGGTGCATATGTTGTTATTGTTGAGTTTATGAATTTATGATTAATTGGTGATGAATGTAGGTGGATGAGAGCTCGTTGATGTTCGAGGCGAAGAGCGTACAGAGAATGGAGATTCTTGTGCTGTCGACCTTGGAGTGGAAGATGAACCCGGTGACCCCATTGTCGTTTCTTGATTACATAGCGAGGAGGCTCGGCTTGGAGGGCCGTCTCTGCTTGGAATTTCTCAGGAGATCTCAGCTCATCGTTCTGTCGATCGTCGCGGGTATAATTGATTTTAAAATCGTGTCTCTTGAGTCTTGAAATGGAAACAAATGTATGTAGCTAACATTTGTGAATTGCAGATACTAGGTTTGTGTGTTACCTTCCATCGGTGATTGCCACTGCCACAATGTTGCACATAATCCACTGCATAGAGCCGTGTCTCCAAGCTGAGTACCACACTCAGCTATTGGGAATTCTCCGAATCGATCGCAAGGTCTGTGATTTGAATTTGATCCCTCATTGATGAATGAATGATCCGCGATTTTAAATTTTTAATCTTAACATTTCCATGGTCAACAGGACGAGGTAGAGAAATGCCTCGAGCTCATTTCATCAACCAAGAAACGCAAGTCCGGTTCCATTCCGGGCAGCCCCAATGGCGTGATCGATGTGTCGTTCAGCTCGAACGAATCGTGGTCAGGGCCTTCGTCTGTATCATCGTCTCCGGAGTCCTCCATGTCCAAGAAGAGCAAAACTACTATATATCCCTAGTTAGCTAGTTTGTTACCATCAATCTATATATGTTAAATGTTGTGATTTTCATGTGCAAAGTTAAGTTGTGAACCATCTCTGCACTGTGGGATCATTTTGGGAAGCAGAGATGGCTGGCATTTTATCCGGGAAATTGAAACGAGCAATTCAACTATGATCATGATCATCTTCTTTAACTATGATTGATTGTTCTTTGTAATTTTATAAGGAATTGAGATCGATCATTAGCTTTTAGAATATGTTAACTTCACAGTGAAGCTAAGGTTAAGTTAAGACATGGATCTGGTCTTGATTCTCGAGGTGTGAGGGAGGGGTAAATTTGGAAAATAACAGAGGAGGGAGGAGAAAGTCAACTCGTACTACAAAAACGAAGGTCCTTTACAATTCAGAATTGCATTTATGATAATGAGTCCTTTTTCTAATACACTGGAATTATAAAAGGACAACATCACAATATGCCAACTAGTATTTGATTTTTCAACCTTCCAAAATTACAGTGAGATTGAGGCTGTACCCTATTTCATAACCCACCTACTTAAGGTGACCTAAAACCAATTCCATAAATTGATGGGTCATGTGACCAAATGGGGCCAATAAATGTTGTGTGATCCCAAAATGCACAAGAACCAGCCAGCAAAGGGTTTTCAGAGTTGGGTGTTTGTATCTCACTTATGCCATGTTTTAGGGGTTTACAAGAACAAGTGCTTTGACTCAAAGTTGGTCTTTAAGCTCATTATTCAGTCTATATAGGCAGGAAAATGTTGGCGCTGTCTAATACAGAGTTGATAAGTTTGGTGTTGTTTTTATTCATCATTGTCTAATCCAGGGATGTTCAATTGAAACCGATAACCAAAAAACCAACCAGAAACGGGCATAACCGGATCGGGAGAAACCAAAACCGAAACGTAACCGGTTGGTTATCAGTTTTCAATTTCAAAAAATGTGGTTAATCGGGGAAACAAGGTGTGATCCACGACTTGGGTAAGTGTGAGACAACCGTGTGACACATAGGGGTGCTCAATTAAACGTGGTCCACTCCCTCTCTCAGTTGAACTATTCAAATCACCGGTTAAACCGAAAAAACCGGTGTTTTTTTGGAATAACCGAACCTTCAGTTTTGACCATTATCAGTCCGGTCTCAATTCTGAATTTTCATAATCGAATCTGGTCGGTTCAATTTTCGGTTCAAGTTTCGGTTCAAGTCACCAGTTCCGATTAATCGGGTTTGAACACCCCTAATCTAATTAAGCCTAAATCTTGATACAGAATCGATGAATTATGTTTGATTTGGCCGAGAGTAAGCCTTATAGAGCACAAAGTTTATGTTGAAATGAGCAAAAGAAGCCTACACAAGAAGAGAAGGCTAGCAAATATGTGCTCCCGACACCTTTAAAATAAAAGAATCATGGTTTTGGCTTTATTTGCTCCATTACATGTAAAACATATACAAAGACACAACCCTCAAGATTGCAATATACTATAGTGTTTCATTTGTTTTTAGTACGACTTTGTACATTATTAAATATACTAAAATTTAATGCTCCGTGAATGTCGGACTTGTTTACATGATTAAAAAAGACGGTATGATTTTGACTCTATCACGAAAATGTTAGTTCTGATGATGAGTATGATTATATCAAGAATTCAATAGATTATGTCATCCATGTATAATATAATAAAACTCTTGACCACGAACAAATCCAAGTAATGAATCTACGAAAAAAAATTCACATGGTTACTTTTATATTTTCAGTTGTTTTAAAAAACTAATTATTTTAAACACACTATTTTGTGGAATATAAGTTAACTGCTCCAAACGAAACGAAGGTGGGGAATGTAGAAAGTGGGAGACAATATCTTATGATTTTGTTTGAGATGTCATTTTGACTGTAGAGTTTGCAAAAAAGAAAGAGAAAAGGAAAGACAATGATCATAAGGCACAGTGTACGTTCACTGTGAAGTTCGTGAGAGAGTGGTTGGGTTTGGACTATATATATAGTTGCCTCCAACCAACATCCTCTCTTCGTTTTTATAACCCAATCACTCTTATCTTTTTGACTTGTGGATTAACAAAAATCTTCTCCACCTTTGTGTGTAGTGTTTGACTTTTAAATGGGGGTGTGGGGTGCTGTAAAGATAGACCATGTTATGATACATGTTAGAAGTATATGTGGATTATTGCCTTTGGCTCTGAAACAAATAGGGAAGAAGGGGTGTAGTAGAGATGAACTAGTTTTGATACTTATGTTATAAGTCTAATCAACCTAAAACTTCAAATTGATAGAGGAAGACACTAGTTATCGTACGGATTACTCTATATACTATATGACACAATCACAATGACAATTTATCATATAATAACGATAATCGACAACAAATTTTACAATCTGCAATACTACTGTTTAGATAACACATCTGGATTTACATGCCTCTGAAAATTCTGATTATTTCTCTGTTAGATTCTTCGTCTCGTCATCTACGACTTTGTAGTTTTAGTTGATGATTAATTCTGACCAAAGAACTCAATTCAGATTGAAACATATTCGTCGACAGATCAAATTTTTTTTGCAGGACATCTTTTCGTACTTGATTCGTTTGCTTTCTATCGAGGCCCGAGCTTGAGTTCTTTAAGACTAATTACATCTCGTATAGTCATAGTCTCTTACAGTACAACGATAGTGATACCGTGTCAAAAGGATCACGGAATACAAGAATGCAAATACGAAATGCAAAGATTTTGTTCCCTCAACAAATGTGCTTGGTTATGTGGTCTGTCTTGTTCTCGTGCCAAGTTCTTTATATATATTAAACCCAAAAGGAAAAGAACCAACAACAACTTATAGAGAATTGAATTGAAATCAAAACGGTGATTAATGTAAAAAAATCAGTGAAACGAGTTTCAAATTTTCTTTAGTTTCATTTGCTTGTAGGTATTTTATCCAACAATACCCCACATAAATCAAATTTGAAAAAGACCTGAGAGAAGTCGACTCGATATGGTGACCTTTTCTATATGATGAATCACATTCAGATGCGAACTAACAATAACATGCGAACTGTCTGAACAGTAGAATGTTGCCCCCAGAAGTAGAATGTTCACTGTTGGGAAAATGTTGAAATTACCTTTTTGCCCAAACATTCTACTTCTGGAGGCTAACATTCTACGTTCGGACGTTACTATTGGTTCGTACCAGAGACATTTTCAGATCGTTACAGATGCGCTCCTACACGTTGATGCAAACAGACGAGGGACGCGGGATTCAAACTTGGACGGGGAGCGTGCTCTTTCTAACTGGTGCGCAAACCTGGGGGCAGTTTTGAGTTCTCTTCTTCTTTAGGCTATTGCCTCGTTTTGTATTCTTCTTTTTTGAGGCAACTTGCCCGGAAGTTTGTACTCGTTTCTCATCATTTATACATGCTTTCTTGCTGATAAAAAAATAACAGATTAAGCTGCTGATAAAAAAAACATATTAAGCTTAAAAAATGAACCACATTTTTTCTTGAACCAATTTCAACAACAAATCCAAAAAAATGAACTACATTTTTTCAGGAACCAATTTCAACACCACATTTTTTCTCCAAACGTTTGTACCGTTTGGAGAAGTTGCTTAATAAGAGGGTCAAGAGAGAGAGTGGTGGAGGAGGAGATAGGAGAGAGAGGATGTCAAAACTGCATGATTTGCAAAGTTAATACACATTCAGAGACATTTTAGTCTTTTTAACATATATTTTTAATAGAATTTAACGGAAGTTAACGGAAAAATGCAAGTGAGATAAATTGCCAAAATAGGGGGTGCCTCTAAGAAGAAGAATTCTAAAGGGTGTTATGTGAGATTTGACCTATTCTAGGGGGTGTTGTCTGAAATTATCCCATATATTTATTTTGCTGACTGACTTCAGTGCTACTATTAAGATATCACATCTAGAGATACATACTTTCAAAAATTTTGATTTTTTCTCCCTTTGATTCATTGTCTCGTCGTTTGATACTAACCGGGAGAACTTCGTTCGGAATGAAATAGACTCGTCAACGAATCAGAACTTTACATGATAGAATTGTATCAAAAAGATCAAATAACAGAAGAATGCAAACACGAAAAACGAAAAATTTTGGTTTACTCAACACATAAGTTTAGTTTTGTGGTTTGTCTTGTTCTCTTGCCAAATTCTCTGTATATAGCAATACTAACAAGGTAACGAACCAACGAAAAATCAAAGAAAACTGAATTGAAATCAAAATTGTGATTAATGTAAAAAATGGCGAGAAACAATGAGATAAGTTTTGAATTTCTTTTAATTTCATTTACTCGTACTCTTGTAGGCAATTTATCCAACAACACGTACTTATTATTTAAATTGATCTTGTGATTCACATATTCGAGATGTAGGACTTTAACAAGATTAAATGAATACGATAATTATAAATAATAGATAATAAGTTTAAATTATAATAATAATAAAAATATTGCTCAAGTGAAAATCATTGGGAAAGAAAATTAGGAACCAATCTCAGCTGAAAACAAAATTAAATCCCAGTTTGTGGAACACATGTAATTTTAAAAATTTTGAATTTAATTAAAATGATATATTATTAATCATGTATTTTAATCTCAACTCTTTATTTATCAATTCAATTACTTTAAATGATTCTTAGTTTGTATCATAATAATAAATAAAAATTACATGAATAACCCTAATAGAATATATATATTTATTCAAACAATTGATGTACTTATTTATTCTAATTTCTAACACTCATATTAATACAACTCAACGACATTTGCAACATTTATAATATAATATTTCAAAAAAGTTATATGGGTGAGTTACATTATATTTTTTATTTTAAAATTCACGCTGTTTACAAATCAGTCCGAAATCTATAAGTTTAATCCAATTTAATCATAAGATAATATTTAATCATGAAATAATCACATCCATTATGTTTCAACTTTTCTCATAAAGTTGCCCAAAATTATCTCCTCTTCACTACTCTAGTGGAGACCAAGTGCTTGTTTATAACTAATTTGTTTGAAATTAATAATGATGATTCGTTCATATATGACTGGTATTCCCAACAAGAAAGGTATAAATTAGTTTTAAAGTATCTAATGAAAAATGAAGGGCTATTTTTTTTAAAATTTGTTTGACGCAATTAATACTCAATCACTAGCTAGATGTTGCCAGAGGAGCTGAAATTGATAAACTTTAGTTTGTGTTGTTGCTTCACCTCTTTTATCATCACATAAACACAAAAGCTCAACCAATATTAATGATACAACAAAAAGAAATTTCATTGTAAAGACGAATCACTTTTGGGTCAAATCAACAAAAAATAGGTAATCTAATTAAATATCATAGCCGCATTATTCATTAACGATACTATTCATAGCAGTCCCTTCCCTTGAGTGAATATTGAGCAAAACAACACGAGTCACTTGTTGTGGACACATGTGTAAAATAAATAAATATTTGGGATATACTTTTGATACATATAGTAGCCATGGCTTAGACAATAGACATAGGGCCCTTTAGTTCGATCCTATGTCTAATCAAAGATTATTGTAGCAGTAAAAAGCCGAATGCCTAATGTCGGTCCTTTGACCACCCACCCACCCGCCTCTCACTCTATATATCTATCGCCGCAAAATTTTATTGAAGCTGTGTTTTTTCTTGGAGCGGTTAGAGTGTGTTTGCATGTGATTTCAAATGTTGATTCTTGTTAGTAAATGAAATTATGATACTAAGCTTTCAATTAGGGAGGTAAACGAGTCGAATCGAGTCTATGTTTGCAGAGTTCGATTCGTGAAAAAAATGTTCGACTCGAGCTCGGCTCGGGCTCGACCACGCTTATGCAAGTAAGTTCGAATTCGACTCGAAATAAAATAGATGAGCTCGAGCTTGATTCGATTCGGTTCGTTTATATATCAATACAAATATTCATTAAATATTTAAATACATAATTCATTAAATAATAAACGAGCCGGCTTGAGATTGACTAGACTTGATTCGACTCGTCTAATTCCATTATAAATATTTATTAAAACTTTAAAAATATATTAATATGATTAATTACATATTAAACGAACCGGCTCACGAGCCTATCAAACTTTTAAAAGTTAGGCTTGAGCTCGACTCGTTTATTACTCTTGATCTCGAATTCGGCTCGAGCTTGATTATAACGAGGCCGAACCGAATATTTAACGAACCGAGCTCGAGCGGCTCACTAAAAGCTCGGCTCGTTTACAACTCTACTTCTAATACTTGGACATACGTATCCAAGGTGGTTAAAAAAATTAACATTGAATATTGTATTTAATAGAAGTGTATTTTTTATACTTTATCCAATTTATATGTAGTCACTAAGGTGATATTTTAGTAGTTGAGCATCATATTGTCGATGTTGATGTTGTGTTCGATCCTACTTGGAGAGCTCAAAGAATTTTATAAATAAATAAGGTTTTGATGTAATTTTTAAAAATATATCCAACTTATATTTGTTTAAAATAGACTATATATGTCTCAAATATTTTATTATTTTACATATGGATTATATAAAGTTGTATTACGTTTGAAATTCAATTCATTCATAAATGTGAACAAATATGTATAAACCACAAGATTTTTATCACATAATTATAATGAAACTATAAATGTATATTAATCTTTTATTATATGTGGATATAATTTACTTTTATGATTTTTTGTTGAGAAATTAGTTTGAAAGGATAAAATAAAAATAGCATGTACCTTTAAAATAATATTATAATTAAAATAGAAGTGGCTGTCCTGTCCACAACCACAACATTGGTTTTGATAGGTCATTCAAATTTTGAAATGATTCAAAGACGAGGCATTTGCACATTCTATGCGTGAATGACTTAAATATTATTGGAAAATTTCAATGAAAAGTGTATGGGCTGTATCGTGCAGAGATGAGGCCCAGTAAGGGACCCACAATGGGCTCCAGCTGTGGTGTGTTGGGTTGGGCCTCTCATCTTGTTAGTAGTAGTAATGTAATTCACGATTTGCTTCACTTCTAATCTCATATCCTTTTTCTTGTTCCGTCATGTCTTGATGTTCAAATTTTTACGCCAAATTGATAATTTTTGTCCTCAAAATATATTAATTAAACATAATTAACTTTATATGTGTATGAGTTTAGGGGATTGATTATGGTCACTCAGTCAAACCACCGGGCCTCAAAATATAAATTGTACACGTCATATGTCTTTGCTTGTTTATTAAAATATTATTATCATCTGCTCTAATTGTTGGAGAGATCTGAGCATTATCTAAGAGTAGCACCCAAATAAGTACATATACACATTAAACCTTACATTTGGCCCAAAAAACTAATTTATTAGGTTTATAATTAAATATGTATATAAACACTCCTTATACCTGGAACTTTAAACTCACATGTGACTTTAACACTATTCAGATAAAAGATATGGACGTCCCTGCTTAAATATTTCTGTGCTACTAAGGCAAAAAAGAAATGCTACATTTCCTAAACATACATATGGATGAGAAAGTAAGAATTGTTACAGTTATCCTTTTCTTGTATAGTAGTACTCTTATTGCCTTATTCCGTGTCTTATTGGGCTTAGTTTTGGAAAAGCAACATCAACCACAATTAAAGTTATGGGCCGTAAGCTCAAAATCCAACTCAAATTTCTCGACAATTGAGCCCATTTATGACTTGTCAGTTCACATTTTATTCCACACCAAACGTGTAGACTCTGCGTGTAACCTGCAGATCACAAATAGCGATACAGGACAAGAGGGAGAGGGAGAGGGAGAGGGAGAGAGAGAAGCATGAGTAGTACAGCAATTATAGTCGGAGGAGCAAGCTCGTGGGCACGAGCTCTGGTTCGGATTTCTCCATACACCTTCTCCGCCATCGGCATCGCCGTCGCTATCGGCGTCTCCGTCCTCGGCGCCGCCTGGTAACCATTTTACATGTTTTCCTTATCATCTCAGGTTCGGGTTTTCGATTTTTACAAGTTGATTCGCTCTCTCTTTTGACGGTTAGGGGGATTTATATAACCGGTAGCAGTTTGATCGGTGCTGCAATCAAGGCTCCGCGTATCACTTCCAAGAATCTTATCAGGTAATTGGCTTCAATTCAATTTCATAATTTGTTTCTCCTAGCTCTTAATTTCTTGATTTGTTGCTTTGCGTTGTGTTTAGATTTTGTTTGGGAAGTAAACTTAAAACAAATCATTGTGTTTTTGTAAATGTATTGTTTTGTGAATGGAAGTGTACATCTTGTATTTGGTAATGTCTTGGTATTTATACAAGAGAAAGTAGTGACAAGTTAGAGATAGAGTGAACATGACCTCAAATATCTCTAACTAATAACAGAGAAATTTAATGCAAGAGATAAATGGGAGACTAAATCTTAGTTGTTACTAATAGTTTTATTTTATCAGCTAAACAAATCATAGTGATACTTGTTTCACGGTAATGGTTTGGGTTTCAACTTATTAGGAGATGGGGTTGCAGTTTAGTGTAGACTGTCATCTTTGCCTTCCAGTTATGAAGAGTGCATGTTTAGGGTTAATGAACACATTGAACGTCACATTAACCTTTATGCAACGCTGTGTTAAAATATTCAGCTTGTAACTAATTGAGTTACGTGAGGTCTGGAATTAGTATTCTGACCATGTCTTGAACATAAATGATCATGTATGCAAATTATCTGGTTTGTACAGTGTGGTCTTCAATCCAGACTAATTTAGTTGAGATCCCAAATTTCATTGAACTTTGCGTCAGCAATTATTTCTCAACTTCAGTTTCCAGGCGAGGATGAAACATAAGCTTTGTGCATATTTCATGTTTAGGAGATGAATGTCAGCCTCTTTTTCTGTGGATGTGCATGTGCCACAAGTATCATCATATTACAGGTTACTACTAATTGACTGTGAGCTTTACAATATGGAGAATACTTCAGATAGTAACATTCAGGCACTGCTTGACTTGTATATACCTTATACAACTACTTTAGTGGGTCAGCTCTCTTTTGATAATCTGGGGTAAAAAACAATAAAACTTGAGTTTTGTGCTCAACTTTCCCATGTGACAGAAACGTAATCCCTCATATTCATATCTCGAATTGCTCTTAGTTATAAGATACTGGCTCAATACCATAGGGTTGTATCTGAACACAGTAGTACTCTGCATCTTTGTCATATGTAATACGTAGGTGCCAGATTTGCCATTTCTCAACTGATGATTTTGACAAATTTATAATTCTACTGTTTTCAGTTTCTTCGTGGCATGAAAACTTATGCAACATCTATTATTTTCTTAGACCTTTTCTAGTCACTCTGTTTGCCTAATAGTAGTATGACAAACTAAATCTATCATTTGGGTTCTATATTGGCTTCCTCTAGTCCTATTCACTAATGGTTATGTCATTGATTAGATCAAAAAAATTCAATGTAGATGAATTGGAACATTTAGCAGGAAACTGATGGACTAATCCATAGTGCTTATGATGCTTTCTTTTACTACGGACCTTATAAAAAGTAAAGGAATCAGAATTTCTGTAGGTGGAAATGAAAAATAAATAAATAATCAGAGTTTGATGTTTATTGTTTCCCTTGTTGGTCAACAAGAACGCTAACCTTGGTGTTTGCTTTTGCTTGTTTTAAATGAAGACCACAGCATACATCATCCTTCTAAGCTGTAATAAGTCCTCTGAAAATGGCCTGTAATCAAATCTTCTTTTATAGTACTCAATCTACTACAAATCAGAGAAGCAGAGTTGGAAGCATTTTATATGACATCATTTATGAAATTGTTCATTCTTGCAGTATCTTCAACCTTACTCGGGTGCTTTAGCTACTATTAGAAATGCCAATATTCTCTTTGCGCTATGATGCTATCTAATGCCTTTGCTATCTCAGTGTGATCTTTTGTGAAGCTGTTGCCATATATGGGGTTATTGTAGCGATCATCCTACAAACGAAGTTAGAAAGTGTTCCTGCATCCCAGATATATGAGCCTGAATCTCTTCGAGCAGGATATGCAATCTTTGCCTCTGGAATTATTGTGGGCTTTGCAAACCTCGTGTGTGGGTTAGTCACTCGATCCATTCTTGTCCAGTTCTTACCTATGATTCAAATTTCCTCTGGTTAACATGGGAAATTTACATAGTTGGGGTGTATTTGTCCAATGATTATGGAAGTGTTACGTTACCCAAAGCTATTATACTTATGTACAGCCACACATGTTCCTAGTGAATCTTTGATGGGTCCTGGAAGATGGACAAACTAGTTTGGATTATGCAGACTATGTTGAATGTAATTTCTTGGTGCCTTCTAAACTTGTCGTTTTCCACAAACAGGCTGTGCGTTGGAATAATTGGAAGCAGCTGTGCACTCTCAGATGCGCAAAACTCCTCATTATTTGTAAAGATTCTTGTGATAGAGATCTTTGGTAGTGCATTAGGGTTGTTTGGAGTAATTGTTGGAATTATCATGTCGGCTCAAGCAACATGGCCTGCCAAATCAGGGTGATTTAGTACACCATCTTTATGTCTGAGATAAGTACTAATGAGCATTTAAACTCTGTATCCTATTTCTTGATTTCTAGTTTCCATGTATGGAAATGTAATAATTCTTCCTGCTCCAGCTTCATTTTTTCTCTTTTGGAAACTGAAAATTTTGAAATGTACTCATTGTTTTTCCATCACAGTGATACCAAACAGATAATAATGGTTGGACCATAGCAATTCCCTAAATAATTTGATGAGATAATTACATATCACTATTTTTAACTATACATTGTTTTCACGACAGTATTCCCAACATTAAAGTCAACTTTTTACTCACAAAACTATCATTTTTTGTGGAGCTTGACAGAGTTAAGAAAATGGGGATTGTTATTCCATTAGGTTGAGATATAGTGATTTTATTTAATACCGTCAAGCTTCGAAATAGTGATGCCTAATTATCCTTACCTTTATTTATAAATTGAACGATCAAAAAACATTATATACAAATTGAAGACAAATTCATATTTTATTATTTTTGGCATACTTGAACCCTTGTTCTCAACTTCAAACACAAGCACTGTACCACTTGACAAAACAAGATTTTGATACATATTTAAATTAATTGATTTGATATTTTATTTGTTTTTTTTGAATCATATTTGTTGATACTATACAACAACCTTTTTATTCAATATGATTATATTTTATATAATTGCTTTTTTAAGTAGATATGATTGATATAAATTATTATTTAAACATTTGTTAGTGTTATAAATACAATATTGAGATTGGATGGTTTTGTTAGAAAAAAATCATGTCACTTTTAAGTTCATAACTAAAATGTCAAGTTGTATCAAAACTTATTTTATAAATTTTAGCGATCAATAGGTTGATACTTTCATGAAATTTTTTCGGGATCTTACATATAATATATTTGTAACAAGTTTGGTACATATAATTTGTATGCTCAAATTTGATGGGAAGTATTATAATTTTCAGCAATGGGCCTTTCGGGTAGTATTCTAAAATATGGAATAGACAAATTTTTCGATCCTTGGAGTGCTTGGCTCAAGGTAATTCTATTTACTGGTTACGTGCCATCAAATTTCATGCTTCATCGGGTACTATGTGGTTTTTACCGGATTGGTTAGCTATTAGAGATAGCTCGGTTTATTCTTTACCTGGAGATTTTCAAAATGGTTAGATGCTCAACGGAGCTGTTCAATTATACTCATGTCCATCTAAACAGG